>MDKI01085615.1:0-10391 GCA_005239505.1 Nicotiana paniculata
CTGTTTGGACGCATTTTGGTCGCTTTTCACTGTTTAGGGACCAACTTTGGTCGCTTTTTGTGGCCTTTTTCCCCGAATTTTTAGCAGTGAATCTCTCACACAATATGTGTAAATTCAGTTCTCACTGTCTCTTATCTCCTTCCCCTAAATCATCCTCTAATGTAACAGAAGCAAATTCAGGATTTTTGAAAAAAACACAATACTCACACTACTTGAATCGTGGAAATCAAGCAACTAAATACAAGTTCTCATTAGACAAAAATTGCAATATATATATATATAAAAGAAATGTAACAATGCAATAAATTCAAAGTTGAAATTAGTGGGAAGAAATGATTTCTAAACTCTTAAGTAACTAATGAGAAAGGTAAATATCAAAGAAATCACGAAATTGAAAAATAACCAAAAAAATCTAAGAAATTTTATGAACCTCAAATGCAGCATTTGGATCTCAAAATTGATGAGTGCATTCCAACAAAACATGAGGAGCAGCTTTTAATTTTCATTCCTCTTCCTATGTGTGTAGTTCAACTGTAGTTCAAGCCATGCGCCAAATGGATATATAGTATATATACTATAATATTGTATTAGTAAAATATGTTTTGGATAAGAAAATGATACAACCTAATGCTGAAAGACTTTAAAAAGGTAGTTTTTGTCTTATTTGCTCAGCTAAAGACAAAGGAATATTAGGCTCACAATGGTTGTTGCAAATTGCAACTAGCTAGATAATATTTCACAATGAGATGATTTGATGTGTGTTGTTTACTAGCTAATTATAGTGAATTAATCCACTATAAATTTTAAATAAAATAAAAAAGGCTCCACTCTAATTGTTTACTGTAGAAACTCCATAATTACGATATTCCATTGTGACATCGTATACGATATTTACTTATCTACTTGATGGACTAACTCTTCTCAATTTTGAATATTGAATAATTTCTATTCTGTCTCTTTTATTATTTTTTGGTCAAATTAAAGAAATGTACATTTGTTGAAAATGACTGGTTATACATTATTATATTCTCCATATACCTATTCTTTTGTTTAAAATGAAAAGGTTTAAACGTACGCTAATTGTGACCTTTGGAAGTAATTATTAATTGAATGGTTCATATGTTTTTGTTAGTACTCCTCTTAACACTCACGTCAAGAAAACAAATAGCAGATTTATTTAATCTACAACCACAAATTAAATTACTTTCAACGCAAACGGCCACCAAATGAAAAAAAAACAGTTCAAGAAGTAGACTCAGAAATTAAATTACTTTTATTGGTAAAAAGACAAACAAATTGGTAATTGCCGGCCATAGTAAGTGGATTGGTGAGTAAGACATCAAATAGTAATATTTTCTTGCCTTTTCTCTTTATCTTTTTCCCTTGTTGTAAGATAACCAGAACAAAAATTTTAGGAATCATGAGGCTTTTTTTTCCTCCTTTTTTTTAATTTTTGCTTTAGGCATTTAATGTTTAAAATTATTCGATTCAATGATTTAAATTAGTCGAATATGTGAATTTGGATACTAACTACAGAAATACCAAGTAGTCGTAGCCTCTTTTTTCTCCTCTTAACTCAGTATGTTTGCTTAAATTTTTTGATTTATTTTATTTTAAATAAATCGGAATGTACATGGACCGGATTGGTTCGATTTTTATCAAAACCAAATCAACTATATTGGTTTGGATGGGTTCGGTTTTGTCAGTTTTTTTTTGATTTTTCGTTACTTAAATATTATTTCAATCTTACTTTGTTAAACTTTTTATAAGTAAATGTATGTTTTGTAATGATATAAAAAATCGACAAACATATTATCTATTAAAATATTTTTATGGGAGAATTTTCTTGCAAATATTTCTACATAATTTTTTTAAGAAAATTCTATATGAAATCTTAAAAATATATATGAAAATTATATATTTATACGTCGGTTTGGTTCAGATTTTTTTACTCAATATCAAATCAAATCAAACCAAACCTGGTCGTGTATTGTAATCAATTTGATTTAATTTTTTGGTTTGGTGCGATTTTTCGGTGCGATTTGTACACCCCTATAAATAATTATTGTTTGGTGATCTTTTACCTTCCAAAAGTTTGAATTTCTTTAAGAGGAGAAATGGAAGCATAGTGAGTTACATAGAAATGTAACCTTTTTTTTGTTTAAAAATCAGTCTTTAACCATTTCGTACTGGGAATTGGGAAAAAAGAAACAAACAAACATAGGTTGCCGGCTTCGTCTATTGACAGTTTCCATAATCAGAAAGCAAAGGCAGCGGAGTGTATGATTTCTTGCTATTTGAGAAATTATGACAAATTTATTCCTTTTTTTTTTCAGAAGCTGATGAAATCTTGAAGAGAGAAAAATATAATAAAAAATGTTACTTCAACGGATATTATAAAATTAAGAAAATCTACATGGTATGCCCTATAGAAACGCCAGTTTACTCACTATAATATTAGTTTTAGTATCTTATATTACCTAGTGGATGAGTTCGCTTCATATCATATAATTCTGCATCGAATACTTTTATAATTTTTGTATTGACTTTCCAAACTACTAACTAAGCTATAATTTTTGTATTGACTAAGCTATGAACAATCGAATTAAAACTTCTAGGAATATAAACAAAATTACAAAATGTAATTTAAAAGACAAATGCCATATATCCTTGCGAGCAATATCCACATAAAATACTTGTGTTCCTTCATCTATTGTAAATCGCCTTTTCACCATTTTTCAACTAATTGTAATCGATTCAACAATCATGACCTTCCCAATAAATTGAAGCAGGGATCCATGTGTATTATGTTGTTATTCAAAGCAACAACTCTAATCTTACTATCCTCGTATCAACGTATAAATCTGCATCAATAAATAAGCAAATTCCACTATCTTTGACGGAGTTAATGATAAATCTTATATAATAATCAACATTTAATGAAAATGTTGATAATCAACATTGTTTACACACATTAACAACCCGATTTATTCTTTCCTAATTGAGACATTTTACCGATATAAAAGTTTAGAACTTATTTTTTCTCAATTGAAACATATAACATCTAAAATTTGAATGTGTATGTAACACTCCGTAAATTCGGACTAGGTGTGGACATGTTAAGTGATTATTAATGTGATATTTTAGACATGTGAAGTCCCATCGGATGAGTATGGATGAAAATAGTTGTTTTGGAATCAAGACGGAGAGTGAGGTGCATAAGATTCGATAAAATCAACTAAGTTTATGGAAGGTCTGTCTTTTAAAAGGATTTCGTAAAACTCCATTGGGAATTTGGGAAAATGCAAAATATAAAAGTTGTAGCCCTTTGAAATATATTTCTAATGATATATTGTAGAGCCCAAATGAATCTATGTACAAAAAGTTATGTGTGTTTTACTGAATAATGTGCAGTATGCACGCCCAGGCGCGCGCCCAGATGGTCCCGTGAGCGGCTGAGCACTTGTGGCAGTGCTACAGCCATGCTGTGCGTCCAGGTGCGCATCAAGAGGCTCATTTTAAAAGCCCTACTTCGTCCCCCACACCCCAAAACACAAAAACTTTCTCTAGAAAGGGAAGCTCTCAAGAACCTAACTCCTCAAAGGTCCCTCCACCATCCAAGGTAAGTTCTAAAGGTGTTTCTAAGTTAATTTCAATTCTCCAACACCTTATTAACATTGTCAAACCATCCAAATCATTAGATATTCGATTGGGACATCAATTTTGAGAAACGAATCATAGAACTCGAATTCAAGAGGATTGAACTTGAAAAAGGTAATGTCTTCACTCTCTAATTGATTATACTATTGGATTAAGGATTATAGACTCTATGTTCATGAGATATGAGTTTATGAGTTTGATAGAAAAGCATGAACAACAAAAGGTTTGGGTTGTTGATTAATTACTAAGAGTGTTGTTTATCTTACGGGTGATGAAGAACGATAATGATTATAGCAAATTGAGATTTTAGAATTTATCTATGAGAAAGAGAATGGGTTGTTGGGTGTAGAAATACCATTAATAAGGGCTATCAAGCTTTATGCACGCCAAGTGTTTGAGAAAATTCCTAAGTGACCAAAACATGAGTATTACTGCTAATATGGAATCCCTTTGACTTGTATCGGTATAGATTAAAGTTGAAAGGGTTGCAAATGTTGTACTACTCTCAAGATCAAGACGTTATGGTATGTGAGGCTAACTCGCTATGTTTGGGAATGTTAATGATTCTCCCTACACCGCATTCCTTCTACAATGTTACTAATTGCCTCATAAATATAGTTAAGTTTAGTTCCTTGAATAGTTGCAGACCTTCTATTCTCTAGCTTCGTAATTCGTTCATGACTTTCATTCTGAACGTTGTGAGCTCAGTGCATAATCAATATAGACTTGTGTTTGATGCCCATGAGTTTCAGTCTAGATTACTCAGCATGTCATAAATAATTGAAGTTTCAGTTTTCATAATCAGTTCATAAATACATGTCTCAGTCTACTTCTTTTTAGCATTAAAGTATCATGTAACTCGGTATGGCTCAGTATTTCAGTATCATGTATTACAGTACGATTCTCAGTTTTTATTTTTAAATTCCCTAATGTTGAACACCTGTATTTGGACTCGAGACCACAATTAATGCTTTATCCATATCTGGGCCCGAGGCCGCAGTTAATGCTTTATGCATCTTTAGGCCTGAGGCTGCAGTTAATGCTTTATGCATCTTTAGGCCTGAGGCCGCAGTTAATGTATTATGCATCTTTGAGCCTGAGGCTGCAATTATGTATACGTATACTTGTGCCCGAGGCGTCAGTTTGTGCAAATATGTATTGGGCCTGAGGTTGCAGTTTATTTATTCAGATAAATAGGTTGTTCATTATTCAGAAGATGGAGTATTCATATCCTTACTTCCTTTGTTCAGTTCAGTTATCATTTATCATTTCAGTTTCAGTTTCAACAATAATCATTTTAGTTATCAATTATCAATTCTTAGTTATCATGTTAGTATCAGTTTCAACATTTATAGTTCTTTCATTCAGTTGCTTTACATACCAGTGCAAGTCAAATGTACTGCCGTCCCTTTTGCCCGGGGCCTGCATCTCATGATGCAGATAAAGATTTACATGTTGACGATTCAGAGCGCTAGGATTCTCGTACCAGCTATTAGGTGATCCTAGTTATTTCGGGGCATCATCATTACTTTACAGTCTCCAGTATTTCAGACAGTTAGTGTTTTCAGTACTTTATTAGAGGCTTCATAGACTAGAGTAACAGTTAGACAGAGTCACAAGCTTTTCATGTTAAGCAATGTTGGCTACAGATATGTTTCAGACTTATTTTAGTATTTTCACACTTGATTTATATCATTCAGAATTTCAGTGTATCAACATGTGTTAGTTTATCTTCCGCATTCAGTATGTTATGATATCACATGTTGATTCAGCTAGCCATTGGTTCGCTCGGTCACATGTAATCAGGCTCGGGTTCCGTCACTACAAAAAAATAGAATTAGCTACAAACTTCGTCGCTAATCTGTCGCTAAAACACTAGTAGCTAGTAGAATTTCTTGCTAATTCGTTGCTAATACGTCGCTAAATGAGATTAAAAGTGGATTTTTCTGTTTAGCTACATAATTTGTCCGTCGCTAAAACCTGATTTTTTAGTAGTGCGTGCTAGGTCCAGGTCCAGGTTCGGAGTGTGGCAAAGCTTGGTATCATAGAACTAGGTTCAAGAGTCCTAGGGAGTCTATGAAGCTGTGTCCAGTGGAGTTTCCTTTATATGTGTGTGTCGGCCCCTCATATAAATAGTTAACTACCAAGACATCCAGGATTGTCTCATTTATTTCAACTCTAGATCATGCCATGAAGCTTAGAGAAATAGCCAACCTTTTCTTACTATCGAATTTCTGACGTATTGAATACCCAAGCAACGGGCAAGAAAAACCCAAGATTCTAGAGAGGATGATTTCCCATTGGGGTATAACTATGGAGTACATGTTAGTAACAAATGAGACTTGAGAGGATGTTTAATGTGGGATGCAATGGATAGTAGTACAAATTAGAACATAACCTAATCAGAAAGTACAAAAGTAGTTATCATGTTTTATGGTTATTAGTTTACCTCATTTACCAGTTATCCGGTCTTTCAGTTAGCAGGTGTATGATTATTCAATATACCAGTATTCAGTTATTCAGTTACCAGATCTCCAATTTTTAGTGTATCCAAATTTTTGTGACTGATGAGTATATAGTGATGCCTATGGGTGCTAAAATAAAATGTAAGTAACAGTGTTTATAGTAAAATCTTTGCATGTTTTAGGCCCGGATTAAGACCAAGACTCGTCGGATGGTGCAGAAAGTGATTTATCAGATGATGGTACACTCTGAAGGATAAGTTTGTGCATGGTTATGTATTCGTATGTGTTTTACCTCCTAGAACAACTTTATTTAATTCTTGGAAATGGAGCCACATGTTGGATGATGATAGTTTAGATGTCAGACCCCATGGTGTAGCAGGTTAAGAATTTAATCGCAGCGGGCACATAATTGATCACTATAGTTTTGGGCAGAAAATAGCCTAAGCGAAAAATACCTAGGAGTCAGAAACATTTATTGTTACCAAAGATGTGTTTTCGTACAACTCATGCATTTGACTAGAAGATATGATGTATGAAATGAGAACCAAGAGCAGCCAATAGTGAATTTCAGGGAATGATTTTAAGTTGTTCAGATTTATTCAAAGTACCACGTTAGTAAGTTACTACAAGAAACAACTATTGATGTAAGATAAAAGATATCGCAGTTCCCCATTATGTTATGTGACTAAGTGTTTACCCCAGATGTTTATAGTATGATATGATTTTGAATTGTATAGAAAGTTTGGGGTTTGATATTCCAATTTTGTTTAAGACCGATGAAATTTCCCTAAGTGTGAACCATGTACATAGAAAAAAAAATGGAAGGTATGCGACTATAGAATAGGGTCAGATGGTTAGGGAAGTTAGGAATAACCTTATGTTTTACTTTAGTTATTCAAAGTAGAACAAGAAATCATGATAATAGGAGTTGGTTAGTAGAAGAATAGTAAGTAAGTTTTGAGTAGATACAGTAAATTAGCAATTTCAGCATAGCCAGTAGAGGCACAAATTGATTTACTTAGCCAAGTTAACACTAGTCAACGACTAACAGCTTGAAATACCGAACGTGTGTTAGAACCCAAAGAGTTTAAGTTAAATCTGAAGTACAGTGATAGTGGAAGAAAAAAACCCAGTTAGGCAGTAAGAGAGCAAACTACAGTAGAACAACCTTTAAGAGTTATTGAAAAGAGGTTTCTCCATGATTGACGGAGTGAGCAGAATTAAATCATTAAGATTGTATATGATAGTTGTGAATACATTAGCTTTCTGTTTATGTAAGTAATCTAGTTTTTCCTAGTAAGGAAGGTTTCTCAGAAGGAAGTCGGAAGATTAGTGGTAATTGACATAAAGTGCAAAGAATTGAAGAAGATAAGAAAAGTTGTTCGGATCCCAACAAAAGAGAATGATCCACAAGTACAAGACCTTAACCTTTGGTCTGAGGGGGAGGTGTAAAAATTGCCATTAAGTCTACTTGGAGATTTGAAACTCGCACAGTGAGCATAAGATATACAAATTATGAAATCATGCCAGTTATGTATCATGAGGGTAGTGCCATTGTAAGAGACTCTAATGTTTGGAGTATTGGTCATGGGCTTAGGTCACAACAATACTATAAGTATTTTCAGGAAGTAGCTTAAAAAATCAAGTATGGGAAGTATAGCTCATGATTGAGGCAGACAATAGAACTACGGTGAAAGAAGTTTACCGCTTAGCCAAGCTAGGAGTTCGATTTCGGACGCCGAAGATGGGGGAGTTGTTGTCCAGAACATGACTTTTTCCTCCATAATAGCCGAAGTGAAGGAGAAACAGTTTGATGATCCCTACTTGTTGCAACTGAAAGAGGGGATTTACAAGTATAAAAAGATGGCTTTTGAACAAGGGGGGATAATGGTACTTTGAGGTACCAAGGCAGACTATGCGTTCCATACATACATGGGCTTAGAGAGTAGATTATGTCTGAAGCCCAGAATTTCAGATATTCTATTTACTCAGGTTCCACAAAGATGTATCATGGGCTTAAGGAGATTTACTGGTTGGACAACATGAAAAAGAACGTCGCAGTCTTTGTGGTTAAGTGTACGAATTATCAGCAAATGAAAGTCGAGCAGCAGAAAGCCCGATGTTTTACCATAGTTTACACATATTCATGAGTTGAGATGGTAAATATAGACTTTATAATAGGGTTATCTTGTTCATTTTCAAATCATGATCCAATTGGGATGATCATATACCACTCATTAAGAAAGCCAAGTTAATTTGACATTGTTTGAAGACGGCTCAAACTGCCCAAAGTCATATTCAGACGTGCGGCATAGATACCTAGAGTTTCAAGTTGATGATTGGGTGTTTCTGAAAGTTTCGTCTATGAAAGGTGTTATAACATTTGGGAAGGAAGGAAAGCTAGTCCCAAATACATCAGGCCGTATAGGATCCTACGAAGGGTCGGTAAATTAGCTCATGAGTTAGAGTTTCCACCAGAATTTACAGTTGTACAACCAGTATCTTACGTATCATGCTATAACATTCAAGTTTCCAATACTCAGATACTCATGTCAGTTCAATACTCAGATACTTATGTCAGTTCAATACTCAGATACACATGTCAATTCAATACTCATATACTCATGTCAGTCCAGTACTCAGATACTCATGTCAGTCCAGTACTCAGATATGTATGCCAGCTTAGTACTCATATATTGATGTTAGTTCAGTACTCAAATATTCGTGCCATTTCAATAGTCATATATCCATGTTAGCTCAGTATTCACGTATTTATGGCAGACCAGTATTCACGTATATATTTCATGTTATGCGCATTATGATGCCCTATGAGACTTGTGTTATGCTATGATAGTTGGCGGGTGTTTTGGCTAAATGTGGAAAGTAACTAACCTTTTCGTTCAGACCTTATACTATAATCTCCACGTCCTTCAGTATTCAGTCAACTCAGTACTCAGTCAATGCAGCAGTCATTCAGTTCATTATCTCAACAGTTCAGTAAGCATGTATTCATTCCGTTTAATATGCAAGTGTTCATGAAAGTTCTTGTTTCCACCAGACCCGTTTAAGGTCTAGCGGTAGTCGAAGTTAAAAAGAGGACAATCATTCGAGGACGAATGATCCCAAGGGGGAGATAATGTAACACTCAGTAAATTCGGACTAGGTGTAGACATGTTAAATGAGTATTAATGTGATATTTTAGACATGTGAAGTCCCAAACAGATCTTCGTACAAACCATTATGAGCGTTTTAGTGGACAATGCGCAGTATACGCGGCTAGATGGTCCCGTGCGCGGCCGCGCACTTTAAGCAGTGATACTGCCCTGATGCGCTTCCAGGTGCATGGTTTGGCCTTCAAGTGCACGGGAGTGCACCTGGGGGGTCATTTTAAAATCCCTAAGTCGTCCCCCACACCCCAAAACACAAAAAACTTGCTCTAGAAAGGGAAGCTCTCAAGAACCTAATGTCACGACTCGAATTCCCACTGTCGGGACCCACTGTCGGGAACGTGATGGCGCCTAACACTGCACTTGCTAGGCAAGCCAACATTAGATATTTACAACATAAAAATCTTAAAATTTACGGAGAAATTACTATGATTCAACACAAGATAAATTAATAAAGAAGCGAAAATTTATAATAACACTACGTATAAGATATTTATATATCTATCTATCCATGATCTGGAGTCACAAATCATGGACTACTATGACTTATCTACAAGTATGTGGATGAAATAAAAGTGTACAACTGTTTATGAACTAAAAAAAAACAGTAAATGAGCATATAGGAGGGGACTCTAGGAATCCGCGGATGTCGGCAGATCTACCTTGGGTCTCCTGTGTAGAAGTCAGCTGCAAGTCTCAGAATCCACTCGTACCAATACCTGGATCTGCACAGAAAGTGCAGAGTGTAGTATCAGTACAACCGGCCCCATGTACTAGTAAGTGCCGAGCCTAACCTCAACGAAGGTGTGATGAGGATACGGTGGGATAAACACAATGTATATATATGCTACGGACTATAAATAATAAGAAAGAAAGAGGAGAACGAAATTCTTTAGCAGTAAATTTCAAGAATAAATAAATATGAAATATCAGTGTGTTATCCATATCTAGCTATAACCAATCCTTAAGAAAAATATAAAACAATCGAAGAACCCGCACAGTAAACGGAGAATAAACAAACACATATATTGATGCGGCGTGCATCCCGATCCCACCAATCCTTCCTTAACAATTTCATTAATATATATATATATATATA
>ML338323.1:0-59477 GCA_005239505.1 Nicotiana paniculata
ATATTATATAATTATAATAGTATTTTTCTTAGTATAATTTAAACTATAGTGCATTGGATTTTTTAATTTATATAGTTTTCTTTAAATCTAAAAGTAAGTTTTTATATATATATATATATATATATATATATAATATAAAAAAAGTAAAAAATAATAATAATAACACCCAACTTCCCTACTTTCCACTTCACCCAACCTCATTACCCACTCCCTCACATATTCCTCCACATATCTATCCCATGTTGCCATTTTCCCTCAGATCCCCTACTAACTTACCCATGATCTTCTCCCCACTTCACAAAAAAAAAAAACTAATTTCTAATTACTACAGAAGGAGAGGAGGAAATCTTGAAAGGAAGAGGAAATTTTGAAAAGAGGAGGAGAAAGAAACTTGGAGTAAAAAAAACAAGAGCTTGAAATTGGTAGCTTTCTCGTCAAAGCCCACAATTAAGCTCGTCATCTTCACACACAAAATACGTGGTTTTCTTCTACTCTCCTTAATCACCAGCTGATGGTTATAGCCAAAAAATAGTACAAACAACCTATCAAATCGAGCAAAAACAACACATACAAAAAAAAGAGCTCAAATTCTTCACCACAACTCCAATAAAAACCAGTCCAAAATTTCAGCTTTTTATCTCCTGAAATAAAGCAAAATCTGCTGCCAAATACCATTAAAACCAGCAGAGAAAATCCAATTTTTGGTGCTTCAGATCTTAACGAAAAAAGTACAAAAAGGGGGCTCCGGTGGGGTCACGTTCGAGTTCTGGCGAAGCTGTCCGTCGACAACTTTTTCCTTAGTGCAAAGTCACCGTAAGCACTAAGTCTATTGAAGGTTTCATTGGAGGTTTTCTTTTTCCCTCTCTCTGTACTTTTCTTTTGGATTCTTCTCATAAAAAATATGATATATCATGCCTTAGTTTAAATTCTCTTAGTTATCACACTTTCTTCTTAATTTCTGATGAGGTCCCTTTTATTTTTATTAATAAATTAAGTTTTCTTTGTTATCTTGTAATGAATTATACGTGTGATTCTTTTAGTTGAATAAGCAAGTTGTAATTATTTTTCATAATTTAGATATCATTAGATCTTATATGTGATCAAGTGTTACCCTTCCTTCACAATAATTTCATAATCTATGGCCTTCACAATAATTTCAAAATAGGAAAAATAATCTATGAATACGTTAGAGTGCTTTAGGCGCTTGAGTGCTATTAATTATGTATACGTACGTGTGACATGATTTTTAGCGCACTAAATAAAAGGAGTACATATACACGTGACCCGTTTCAAGATAATTTATACTTACGAATAGTCAAGCGATTAAAGGAAAAATGCACACAGGTTTAAAAATACGTAAATAAAACAATTTGTTAAGCCAAGTATGATCAAAAGCGACCGTGCTAAAATCACGGAACTCGAAAATTCCTAACACCTTCTCCCGGATTAACAGAATTCCTTACCCGGTCTTCTGGTTTCGCAGACTTTAAACGGAGTCAAACTTCCTCGATTTGGGATTTAAAATAAATCGGTGACTTGGGACACCAGTGGCGACTCTTAAATTAATTAAAATAATCCCATTTCGATTAATGTCACTTTAATTGGAAAAACTCCCCTATCCCCTCGGGAAAAAGGAGGTGTGACAACAACCTTTTGGCCTACACGTAGTCCATTTTGCAAAAATAGCCTCGATCATGTCTTGCATGTGTCCAATAGGAAGTGTTATTGTCTCACGTAGTGTTCTAAGTCTTTAACTCTATTTGGTCTTAGTTTTCTCATACATGTGTGGATCTACTTATCGGAGTTTGAGCATGACACACACCCAGAACCATCTAGCCAGGACTGCTACATTTAGGAGCTGCTTAAGGAGATTATTATTATTATTTTTTTAAATGTTTTTGAATTTGTTTTTTTTGTTGTCTTTTACTTTCTAGTTGTTGATACCCAATTTTTCCTCAAACTATTTTAAAATTTTCATATATACCTTCAAAATCACTCTTTATAATAACTGGTATTTTTCCTTAATTTTTCATATTTTTATTAAATTTGTTTCCAATTTATTCATTATTTTATATTCAATAATTATTCATAAATTGTATTATAAATAATTTCAAAATATTTACCAGCTCAATATATATCATTTTAAATCCTATTAGGATTAATTATTTCACAAATTAGCCAATTTAGCATTATTTGGCTATAATTACAATAATTTTGCAATTATAACCTAATTGTACATTTTATGCCATTTTAATTCAATAGTTAGTCATTTTATATTTTAAATATTAGTTAATTACCTTGATTTCATATATTTAGCATTAATTTAATTTTCTGTAATTATTAGATATTTTTTATGAATTATTTATCTATTTAATCGGGTATTTAACAATTAGCCCTTTCATATTTAAATTATAGCCTAATTTAATTTAACCCCAACTCAATGAAAACAACCCAATTACATAACCCAATACCCAAGCCCAAACCTAAATCTACCAGACCCAACGTCTGAGTGAATCCTGGCTGTTGATCAATCTTGATCAACGGCCCGAAAACACCCCTTCCTTAATTAACCCCTAATGACTACCCCACTCCCCTCATTCACTCACCTTTCATTCATCTCTCTACTCTCCCTCTATCTCTGGTTCTCTCTAGAACCCCCTCGTCTCCTCTTGTCCGATGAAGTCTGTTCAACTCCTCCGGCTACCCCCCTCGCCGGAAGGTATGTCCTTTCATTATCTCCGGGCCCCTACTTCACCCCATGTAGGTTTGATGCTACCCTGAGGCCCTCAGGTGAACCTGGAGTGGTTCAACTCCTCTCATGGTCCCTCATGCCATTTTTCGGCCACTTCCGGCTGTCTGAGTAAGATCCATGACTTTTCCGGTTAAAAGCCGGTGACATCTTTAAGGTTTACTTGTTTCTCTGAAACCCTAAATCCTAATATTTTCTGATTTCTTTTAGATTTGTCTTAGATCTGTGTATGATATGAATCCTTTACATGTTTTCTTCGAAAAACCTTCCTATTTTTAAACGATCTTTCATTTCAAAATTAGGGTCTCATAACCCCTCTTTCAAAAAATAATTTTTCTTCCACTTTTAATATCATTCTGTGTTTCTTTCTATGACTTAATGATTTATTCGAAGTTTTCTTTTCATTTTAACTTATTTTACAGAAAAACCCGAGTTTTTCCTAAATTCTTTGTCACGACCCGAAATCCCACCTTCAGGTCGTGATGACGCTTAACGTTGCACCCGTTAGGCAAGCCAACGTGTTAACAAAACTGATTTATTAACAAGTGAAAATAGCAATCACTGACTAGATAATTGAGATAAAGTGCGGAAGCATTAACAAAATAGCAATAACTAATAACGAAGAAATCCCTTTAAGTACAAAAAACCCAGAAATAGAGTCACAACCTCACGAACCAGTCTAAGATTTAGCTAAAAACAACAGTTTGAAATAAAATGATATATCCGTCTGGAACACATAGATGACAAAATGAAAGATAGACAGTAACGCCGAGATCCACGAACGCCAGCGGAACTACCTCGGTTTCGTCTGAAGACTGAAGGATACTTCCTCTAACGATGCACACTGGGTCCGGCTGCGTAATTTGCACAACATAAAGAAGTGCAGGTGTAGCATCAGTACAACCGACCCCATGTACTAATTAAATGCCGAGCCTAACCTCGGAGAAGTAGTGACGAGGCTAGGACACGACAACAATTATTACCTGTGCAGTTCAATAGTATAGCAGAAAATAAACAAGAAATACAGTTACGGGGAAGAACATGCTAGGGATAAAAGGGGCAACAATTTCTAACACAGTAGAATCAAGTACTAACGGGAATGTAGAAGTAAAACAGAAAATAACAACTTGAAACAAGTAAAATAGACAGGAGGAGGCACGACATGACCCCTCGTGCATAACCTCAAAATCACACATCACAGAATGTCTCCTCGTGCATAAATAATAATCACTCGGCACGGAATGTCCCCTCGTGCATAAATAATAATCAGTCGGCACAGAATGTCCCCTCGTGCATAAATAATAATCACTCGGCACAGAATGTCCCCTCGTGCATAAATAATAATCACTCGGCACAGAATGTCCCCTCGTGCATAATGAATATAAAAGCAACAATGGATAAGAAAGTTTAACAATACGACATTTCAAATGTGCAGAAATAATCAACAAAATTCTATTGTCCCAGCAAGGGACTCAGCTATAACCAATCTCACTCAGAAGTATAATGTCAACAGTAGAACCCTCGACCGAACACATAATCAATAACTTTCTACGTCATGAAATAACCTCAAGATACCAGTTCCAAGGTTCCCAATAATTCACAGCACAGAGAATATCAAAGAACATTAAATAACCATCAAAATTTGACTCACGGTCATGCTTGACCACAACATATAGGTACCCATCACCTCACCTATACGTTGGACATGAATTACACATAGCAAATAAGACTCTATACCTATTCCCTCAAGCTAAGGTTAGGCCAAACACTTACCTCAACTCCAAGAATGCAAGTCAAGCCTCAATCACGGCCTTTCCTCTTGAATACGACTCTGAAACGATAATATCTAGACATAATTGACTTAATAACATCAATAATTATTTAATAACTCACTCCCAAAGCCTAATTATACATTTCCCATAATTCTTCCAAAAATACCAAAATTCGACCCCGGGCCCGCTTGATCCAAACTCGAGGTTTGGACCAAAATCCAATAACCCATTCCCCCACGAGCCCGACTATATAATTTTTTTTGAAATACGACCCCAAAATGAGGTTGAATTCCCAAAATTTCCAAAAGCCCTAACTCTACCCAAAACTCCCAATTTCTACCTTTGATTTCATGTTTTTAGACCTAGAATCTAGTGATTGATGAAGGAAAATGGAAGAAACTAGAGTTAAGAACACTTACCTATGAAGCTATGGTGGAATGGTCTCCTAAGAATCGCCCAAGAAGAGTGGAGAAGAAGAAAAGGGTGAAAGATTTGAAAATCCCGTAATAGTATTCTGTTTTTGACTTTTTAAATAACTGGACGAATTAGCTCTTTGCGATCGCAGAAAGGGAGTTGCGATCGCATAAGGTCCCTGGGCTTGGCTATGCGATCGCGGACGGATTTGGTGCGACCGCAAAAGGAAAATACCTAGCCCCCTCCCCAGCTCTCCTATACTCTATGCGATCGCAGAAGTGCCTATGTGATCGCATAGAGTCTTAGAACCCCCCCCCACACACACACACACACTACACTACGCGATCACGGGGAAACCTATGCGATCGCATAGTGTAAAAATCTCAGACANTATTAGACACTAGAAACATCATTTGAACATCAGAGTTTTCAACATTTTAGCACCCCGACACCTACCCGAAACTCACCCGAGCCCTCAAGTCTCGAAACCAAATATACCCACGACTCCCAAATTATCCTATCGACTTATTCGAGTAATATAACCACCAAAATAACATAAAAAACAATGAATTAAACTCCAAAATCTATAGAATTTTCTCAAACTTCATAAACTTTTAAATTCTCCAATTTGATCCGAAAGACGTCAAACCAAGTCCGGGCTCCGAAACCATGATACGGGCTCGGTAACACAGATTTCACATCAAAGTTCATTTTCAAAAGTGTTTATTATTTTCAGAAAATAATTTTCTTTAAAAATTTATTTCTCGGAAGTGGGACATTGGAATTCGATTTCGGGCATACGCCCAGGTCCCATATTTTCTTACGGACCTTCCGGGATCGTCAAATCATGGGTCTGGGACCGTTTACCAAAAATTTTGACCAAAGTCAACTTCATTCAATTAATTATCATAAATTTAACTGTTTAACACATTTCCACATAAAGGCTTCCCGGCTACGCGCCCGGGCTGCGCACACGCATCGAGGTGAGATTAACAGACGTTGTCGGGCCCTCGGAACATAGTTTTTGCTAAATTTACACAGGATGACCTTTTGGGTCATCACATTCTAAGTCTATCGGTGACTGATATGTTCGTTTAAATGCATAAACTCCTATTTCTCGTAAATGTTTAAGTTCTCTGTGATTTTACCCTGTTTTGCTCATTAGGGTCTCTGATTATGTTCTCTTCTGCTTGTATCGTGTTTGTCCCGTTTAATCCCTTTAGTGTTACTGATTTTTCTCTAAACCTGTATGATTTTGCTACTATAGTCACTAGGGTTTTGACTCTTTAATTCTCCCTGCTCGTTTAATTGTGTACTAGCCTCGAATCCCTGACTCTGTGTGATTCTTTACCTTGCTATGCTTTTACTTGCCTATTTGTTTCCTAATTGATTTTTGTTCCCGTTCGAATCCCTAACTCTCTGCAACTTTACTTTGTTTGCACCCCTTGATTCCTTGAAAATTTGAAAATCTTTGTTGATTTCTTATGAGATGTTCTTACTGACTTCCGACTTTATTTTCTTACCTTGTTACATAATTGATTGGTTGTTAAGTGATTATTATTTCCTTAATTGATATCTTCTGAACCTAGTCCTAATTTCTTACTTGAATTGTGTTGAAATTGTTTCCTTATATATGCATAAGCACTTTCCTTAATTATTTTTTACGTACTAGCTGTTTGGGTTTAACCCCTTCAATTAAGGGATACCTAATTACCTGCTATACTTACACTGTCTAAATATTCCTTTAAGCTATACATGGCCTCTTTCCTTCTTTTTTTTTACCCACTTTTTGAATAATTCCCTTAGTTATGGGGATACTCGTACTGATTGCGTACTGACTGATACTCAGTCCCACAATCACTAGTTAATTCTGATTTTTTACCTTATTTTTCACCCAACTTTCAAGATATATATATACTATATTCATTCATTAGCACAACCCACACATACACAAAAACGAACTAATCTGTTCAACTCTCTCTCACACACAACTAAAACTTGCTCTCTATTCTCTCTTCTGTGCTACTTGCTACTATTCTAATTTAGCCGGCTGCAAGCCAAGGCTAACTACTGTGCCTCTCCTATTTCTGCTTTGTGTTTCTACTTTCTTCACTTCATTGGTATGTTCTAATTTAGATTTCAGTCCTCAAACCAACATGTTTCTATTACTATTGCAATTTATTGTGTTTCTAATCTGCTTCTATTTACTATTCTGTTGTTCAACATGTAACTAAGATCCTGAATCTCCTCTACCTATTAAGTTATGCTTTACTTGTCAATGAGCAACATGTTTTTGTATACTTAGCACATGTTTCTTATGTTAATCCCCGTGCCTATGATTGGTACATTAGTGATCATAGTCTTAGTTGTTTGGTGTTGATATGTTAATCTAATCCGGTACTTTACTGTACCCTGATCCTCTGAATCCTTAGGAGCTTCTGATTGCATGCTTATATGTGTTTCTGCCTACTACATGCTTACCCTTACTTTCTCTGTATTTGTCCCTCAACTCCTATACCTCTGCTTGTGATTATTGGACCATTCTTGGTCCTGTTGTGTGATGCTGAACTTGTTGTGAGAATGGTGTTCTTTCTAACTGTTTTCATCAGTTAAACCTTTTGTTATGAAAAAACTATTTTCACTAAGTCTTTCCTCTTTTTCAAAACTGTTTCAAAACTGTTTTCCTACTTAAATTCCTCAAAACCTGCACTTACTCTATCTTGGCTATGAAATATGGGTGTGAGCACTACCCAGGATCCCTTAAGGTCCTTAGGGAACTCTGACACACCCGGATTATGAGAAAGGTTGTGAAACAACACTTGGCATTGAGGACCTAGAGATTTGGGCCTATTATGAAGGCTCCCTATAGTTAATTCTTGTTTTCTTATTTATAGTTATGTAATTTATACAAATGGACTGTAATAACTATTTGTAAACAACTCTGGGGTCGGATAGTGAAAATGGGCGGTGATATGCATGCTGTAATATAATTAAGGGTAGAGACCATGTTTCTAGGTTTACTTTCTCTATGCACAATAGCAGTCATGTTTAGGTACAACATGCCATGCATTAGATATCATGCTACTTAGGCTCATATATAGTGTTTTCCTTTCAGCATGTCATCATTCATTACCCTCACTTAGAGATCCTTCCTATGGCACAAATAATTGAGTAAACTTTTATTACGTGATTCTGTCCATGTAAACATATTCTAAAACTTCATTAGAAGTCTTGTGCTAGGATAAATAATGTTAATAATTGGTATCTTCTGCAATCATGTTTCATATTTCTATGCGCACTTAGAGATCCTGTTTCTAGGTAAACAACACTTAAAAATAAACTTCCACTCTTGCATATTCTGAAATCGTGCTTAATGCTGTAATTATTGTGCATTTAGAAATCCTGCTTAGGATTCTGTATTCTGCATCCCTACCTGTGCATTAGATACCATGTCTTAGGATTTATCGGGTATTGCATTGATGTGATCCATATTATTATAAACCTATGATACCTTTTATATGTTTAGATCGTTTCCTTTCAAAATCTAATCTTCTTTACTATTTTCAAACATCTGCATGCTAAGGACTTAAATCCCCTCTTATTTGAGGCTTTATTTGTTTGTTTTCTAAGCCATACAAATTCACAGAAACTATTTGGTCGGGAACCACACTTGTGGATCCTGAGGGGTGCCTAACACCTTCCCCTAAGGATAATTTCAAGCCCTTACCCAATCTCTGGTTAGTAACGTAGTTGTAATTGAACCCCTTAGGTGCCCTAACACACCGTTAAAATCGTTAGGTGACGGCTCTTCAAAATATGCAAACCCCTTTCCCAAAAGGAACGAGTTGTCTCAACCAATGTCATAAACCCCTTTCAACTGGCCCCGAAAGGAGCGCTTGGGAAAAAAAGGGGAAGCGACAGCATGGCGACGCTGCTGAGGATATCCAGGCTTTTACCATTTCAAATTGTTTCGTGAATTTGTGCCTTTATTTTTGTTTAAATACTTGCACCCTTTCCTCTTCCCTTTACATGCAATTAATTGTTTACTTCAGGTATTTACTTTTCCTTAAAGACGAAACTGAAACGTCTCTTTGTTTTCTTTTTTAACTGCTTTAAATCATTACTGTTGTTTTTACCGCTTTCTTTAATGTGCAAATACGTGACAACTTGTTTTAATACTTATTATTGCATAATCATGCTCAACATTCATACTCCACTCGTGCCAAACAAAATACTATAGCAACGCTTGATGAGTGGTTGCGCACTTCCTATATTATTACCCACTAAATTCGGAAAGGCTTATTTGCAGTAAAACTAGTCGATCAGCGGTGCAGTCGACGGTTCCGTTCCTTTCCCCCTTGAATTGTCCACTCAAGGGTACCGGTATAAAACCCCATAGAAACCTTACTCTGTTGCACTGTTGCATGCATCATGGTCAAACCTAGTCGAGCTAAAGTGTCGTCCACACGATAGCTTTTAAGATAGCCTTATCCAAAAGTCCACCGAGTTTTCCTAAAGCCAAACGGACTCCCTCATGTTCTGTGCATTTATTTGGAGAACTAAATGCTTCCTGCTAATTATTGACGTTAGATAGTCGAGTCCGGTGGGGGTAAGGGCCTAACCTTCTTTGCTTTGCAGAAAAATAAGGCACGAAGTACCCAAATTCGGCATGGTATCCAATATCCACCTAAGACTGTTGAGTTGGTGGGAGGATCTGCACTTTAGCGACAAAGCTATCATCAGGATACACTTGGGTAACCTACCATCTCTCCTAGAAATCCAGCCTAACAAAATGATAATAGAGGCTGCTACCCTGTTGCTGGGACTTCGCAAGCTGGGAAAACTGTACGAGGAAAGCAAGAATGCCGAGTCTGGGGAAGGTCTTTTTGGGACCAAGTAGATAGGAGTGTCTTTATTTTTCTCTATCAATGTAAGAAGGCCAATGGCCATTAGTGAATTTTATTTTTCGTCTATCGTTTAGGGATTTGTCTATTTCTCTTATCAATAAAATGAGCCATTTAGCATTTTAAGTTCTCAAAATCAATTTGTCGCTAGGCCTACCTCGGGCACAAAGAGGTTCCCAACTTAGGACGCGCTTTACATTTCTGCATTATGTGTTTAAATACCGCAATATTCTTTTTCATAATCCTCACTGACTTGGTTACCTTTTTGTTTTTATTTATTTCTTTTTTCTTTATTATTCCCCTCCCCAAAGGTTAGTTCGTGCATTCTGGCATCATCAGCCTATCACACAAGATCCAAGGGCCCTCCACCTACTCTTCCTCCTAGTCCTCCTAAGGGCAAAGACAAAGGCAAAAGTAATATGGAAGAGTCCAGCGGCACCAGAAAGGAGAATATGATTGAACGGGTAGAGGCCACTGATGGCCGAGGTATTCAGGTCCTGCATGAGAACATGTCACCACTTGAACAGAAATTGCTGAAGTTTCAGGAAGAACTCGATCAAGTCCGGAATCTGGCCAACCTGTCATTTTCCCTCAACATCCCCGACGTCAATCTTCCAAATTCTCAAAACCCCGCACCTCACCATCACACCACTCCTCCAAAGAACCAAACTCTCTTGACGCAGTGCAATGTTTTCCACACCTCAAATAACACTCCCCTACTCATCCCAGAACCTAAAACCCCCACAAAGGACCATTTCCACACCTATAACAATCCCATCTATGTGGAAACCGTTACCCACTCCACTCCGCCTATCTCACAAGCATCCGATTCTGATGGAAATGACTTACTTATCAAGAACCTAGCCGAGGAGCTTAGGAAACTGACCAGCCGAGTCCAGGGTGTTGAAGGAACCAAGGGAACTGAAGGGTTGAATTATGAAGACCTTTGTATACAACCTGATGTCGAACTGCCCGAGGGGTACAAACCTCCAAAGTTCAAAATGTTTGATGGTACTGTTGATCCGAGAGTCCATCTGAGGACCTATTGCGACAAGTTAGTTGGCGTTGGGAAGGATTAAAGAATCCAATTGAAGTTGTTCATGAGGAGTTTGAAGGAAAACGCACTATCTTGGTACACCAGCCAAGACCCCAAGAAATGGTCAAACTAGGTAAGCATGACGTCTGACTTTATGGACATGTTTAGATTCAACATAAAGAACGCACCAGATGTGTTCTACATTCAAAATTTGAAGAAGAAACCCACAGAAACCTTTCGCGAGTATGCTACTCGCTGGAGGTCCAAAGCCGCTAAAGTCAGACCTGCTCTAGAGGAAGAGCATATGAACAAGTTCTTTGTCCGGGGTCAGGACCCGCAGTATTATGAACACTTGATGATGGTTGAAGGCCACAAGTTCTCCGACATCATCAAATTGGGTGAGCGGATTGAAGAAGGTATTAAAAGCGGTATGGTTACAAATTTTGAAGCCTTGCAAGACACTAACAAGGCTTTACAGTTCGGTGGTGTGTCTAAGAAGATAGACATGGGAGCCTTGCACAAAGAGCCAAGTCCCCACTCGAATACCAAACTTATCTAACACCTCCACTCACATACCAGCCAACTTCCAATTACCAAGCACCCTCACCAAACTACCAAACTCCACCACCCACATATCAACCTGCTTCGCCCAAATACTCACAACCCACTCATGTATACCACACTTATAATTCCCAGCCATCCCATTACCAATCACCCCCTGCACGCCAAAACTTCCCTAGACCTCGTCCCAATTTTGATCGCTGCCCTCCAAAGCAATACACCGCCATAGCCGAGCCCATTGACCAGCTGTATCAGAAGCTCCAAGCTGTTGGTTACGTCACACCTATCCCTATTGCCACCCTTGAGAACCCTTCTCAGTGGGTTAACCGAAACAAACTCTGTGCATCGAAGAATGCCGCTCTCTGAAGGAGCAAATACAGGCTCTCATTGGCAACAAGATTATTGTGGCAAAAGACCCCGCTCCAAACGTCTGCAACAATCCTTTGCTAGACCATAAGGGTAGAAGTATCCATATGATTTAAATAGAAGATGATCGGGATCCCGAGGGATCAATCGGGTTGATCGCAGAAGACGATGAGCCAAAGAAACCTGCAGTCACTCTCAAACCGATCATAGTCCAGATTAAACCATCTGAGGATGTTGAGGTGAATATGTCTATACCACTTGATTTTGAAGGAGTGCCACCTGCAAAGTCACCAGTGCCAATTGAAGTTGAGTTTGTATCTCCAGCAAATGCATCGGCACCATTCGATGTCGCAGTCTTGCCACCTCGAACACACATTTCATTTAAAGTAAGGATGGACCCACTAATTCCGGTGGCAATGTCAACCACCCCACCCTTCTATTCAAACACTATCCCTTGGGACTATACAGCCGAGGTGAGAAGGAAAGGCAAGGTCAGGTCTGAGGAGGCTGTCGCAGCACAGGGTATGACGAGAACTGGTAGGGTCCACACCCGTGAGCATCTGGCCGAATCAAGCAAGCAGGCTACAACCGGCCTCCCCTTATCGAAAAAGGTCCCGATGACCTTTGGAAAAAGGTACAGGCTGAGGAGTATTCAGTCATCGACTAGCTGAACAAGACACCGGCACATATATCCATCCTCTCTTTACTATAGAATTCTAAAACACACAGAAATGCTTTGTTGAAAGTGTTGAGTAAAGCATATGTGCTAAACAACATCATTAGCGGGAAATGGCCAATATGGTAGGCCAGGTATTGGAAAGTCACAAAATCACTTTTCATGAGGACGAGCTACCACCTGAAGTATTGGGGCACAACAAAGAGTTGCACATCACTGTGCAATGTGAAGATCATTTCATCATAAGGATCTTGATAGATGGAGGTTCCAGTCTTAACATGAGATAAGGGATGGAGCGATTAATGTGAAAGCCTTCGACGGTTCTCATAGGTCCACCAAGGGGGAGATTAGTCTATGTCTGCAGATGGGACCGACTTGGTTTGAAGTGGATTTCCAGGTGATAGATGTGCCAGCATCCTACAACCTATTGTTGGGACGACCCTGGATTCATGCTAATGGGGTTGTAGTTCAACGCTACATCAGGCGGTAAAGTTCTAGTGGAACCACCAAGAGGTGATTATTCATGTTGACGGTAGCAACCCCATTTATAGTCGTCAAACTATTCCGGTGATTGACGGAAAAAGGAAGATAGGCGGGGGAACTTATCACCACATTGAGTGGGTCAATGCTATCGACAAAGACAAGTGGTGGGATGGCAAGATTGAGAGCATCCTGAACTGGAGAGGATATGAGCCAGGCAAAGGGCTCGGTAAGAAGCTCCAAGGGATCGGGAAGCCCATAAAGCTCAAGAAACATGGTACCACTTTCGGTCTGGGGTATGAGTACACTTGGCAGGAATTCAACGACAGGTCGCCACCTTGGTACGGTCCCTATTACCCTTTGGAGAAGCCGATACCTCATCTTGAGCAGACTTTCAAGCAAGCCGACATTATTTACGGATCAGATGAAGAAGAAGTACTTGCAGCGATGAGGAGTTTGTTCCTAGAGGACGAGGATATGGATTGCTGTGTTGTTCTCGAGGAGGAGGGGGAGGAAGGCCCTTCCATACAGACTTTAAGCAAGGGGACATATCTCAAGAACTGGTCTATCAAGACGACAAAATCCCGACGAGCCTAGGGGTATCAAGTCTAAACAAGCATTATTTACTGTTTTATTTACTAAATGATTTTCCTTTTCCTGCATTTTTTAAATTCCTGCAATAAGATCTTCAATGTTCAAAACAGTTATTCAATTCATCAAAACATCTTCTAAATTTTTTTTACGAATCCGATATTTATTGCTGTTGTTTTCTCTCATTACTTTATTTATACAACATTACTACTACTTGTTTTGATGAACTGATGGCTGGGACATGCAATGAGACAACACAACAAACAGACATTAATTCAGACGAAGATGACATACCTGACGAGATTGTCAAAGAAGTTGATAACTTTGAGAACAGACCTAAGTCCGACCTGGACGAGACTGAAGTTATCGACCTGGGAGATTCAGAAAACGTCAAGGAGACTCGCATCAGCATTCATTTGTCACCATCAGAAAAGGTGTAACTCTATGTGTTTTTGTCAACAAATATAAATTGAACTACGCCTAACCTGATTCCATTTTAAGAGGGGATACGTTGGCAGCCCTATGGGTTCGGTCACAATTCAATAAAAATCTATTTTCCCCGCAATTGGAAACTAGGGCAGAATTTTGAGGAGGAACCTCAAAATTCTGAAGTGAGTAGTAGTCCACAAGCATTCACCCAGCCAACTGGGGCAGAATTTTGAGGAGGACCCTCAAAATTCTAAAGCAAGTTTAGCCAATCATCGCACGAGCAGCAGTCAAAGGCGTTCATCCAGCAAACTGGGGCATAATTTTGAGGAGGACCCTCAAAATTCCGCAGCAGGAGAGGTTACAATTTTCGAACCGTGTCATGTCGTCGGTTCATCTAAAACTATTTTAGATTATATATTATACTTTTACAAAATCATGCATATTTATTTTTCTGAAACAACTTGTTTAGCGAACGCTACCCTGATGATACAGACAGTATCATCATGATCAAGCAAAGGAGCCAAGCAGAGCCAGCGGGAATGCGAAGTAACCTTCCCCCTTTACGATCTTTCTTTGGATGCAGGCACAAAAATTGCAAAAGCCCCAAAACATATTATCCGCTCAAAGGAAAGATATCGTTCCTCAAACCCGTTGCACATGCCAACATTTATTATCAGCACAAACGTTGCTTCATTATCACAATGCTATACCACAATTTAACACCAGCTAAGAATTTCTGTTGTCCTTCTTTTAATCTTGCATAAGGCTACCATTCTTCCTTCCGAGGTTAAACGTTACCTCCATCTGCATTCGTATATTACACAAGGCTACCATTCTACCTTTTGAGATTAAACTCTGCCTCCATCTGCATTCTCATCTTGCATAAGGCTACCATTCAGCCTTCCGAGACTAAATGTTGTCTCCATCTGCATTCGCATATTGCATAAGGCTACCATTCTGCCTTCCGAGGTTAAACGCTACCTCCATCTGCATTCGCATCTTGTATAAGGCTACCATTCTATCTTCCGAGAATAAACACTGTCTCCATCCGCATTCTCATATTGCATAAGGCTACCATTCTGCCTTCCAAGAGTAAACGTTGTCTCCATCTACATTCGCATCTTCATAAGGCTACCATTCTGTCTTCCGAGACTAAACGATGTCTCCATCTGCATTCGCATATTGCATAAGGCTACCATTCTGCCATCCGAGACTAAATGTTGTCTCCATCTGCATTCGCATATTGCATAAGGCTACCATTCTGCCATCCGAGACTAAATGTTGTCTCCATCTGCATTCGCATATTGCATAAGGCTACCATTCTGCCTTCCGAGACTAAACGTTGTCTCCATCTGCATTTGCATATTGAATAAGGCTACCATTTTGCCTTCCAAGAATAAGAGCTGTCTCCATCTGCATTCGCATATTGCATAAGCCTACCATTTTGCCTTCCAACGTTGAATGCTACCTCCATCTGCATTCGCATCTTGCATAAGCCTACCATTCTGCCTTCCAATGTTAAACGCTACCTCCATCTGCATTCGCATCTTGCATAAGGCTACCATTCTGCCTTCCAAGACTAAACCTGTCTCCATCTGCATTCGCATATTGCATAAGGCTACCATTCTGCCTTCTGAGGCTAAACGCTGCCTCCCATTTACTTCTCAAAAGCAACCAATGCCTCTAGCATTATTTACTGCGCTTTCATTTTGGGCTAAGCTCTGCCCCTTTAATTCACAAGACTAAGCTCTATCTTGTTAGCATCATGCTATTGCATCTTCATGGGCTGAAATATTGCCAACTTATCCAAAGGCGTCATCGTTCGGAGGCACCATCTTCATGGCCCGAGAACACTATGTCATGGCTTGAGGATCTCTTTTATCAGTTTGCATATCATTATTTAAAGGCATCATGGTTCGGAGGCACCATCTTCATGGTCTGCGAATCCTGTATCAAGCAATCCATGGCCCACGACATCATGGTCTGAGGACGTCATCCCTTACCGTCCGAAGACATCATTCATGGTCCGATGGGAATTTGCATCATGTTTAAATTACACACTATATATGCTTGTATTGTTTATTTGTAGGTAATCTGGAAAAAAGCGACCTTCCCAGCAGGAGCGATCTCGCTCCAATTCTCCTAATTACCCCGTAATTCGTTTATTCAATCAGTCATATATGTTGCGTCCGTTCCTATAAAAAGCTCCATCAGTATGCTTCGCCGACGACTCCTGAACTACATACGGCCTAATTCCGGTAAAACCAGGGATATGTAGGCAACTCAGAAATCAGGGTGCGGCCTAAACCTCTTCAAACCGCCTCGCTCGGTCAAAATTGGCCATCATGTCTTTACCCGACACCTCCTCCATCCTTCCCGGGTAAAGAGGGACAACTGTTGATACCCAATTTTTCCTCAAACTATTTTAAAATTTGAATATATACCTTCAAAATCACTCTTTATAAAAACTGTTATTTTTCCGTAATTTTTCATATTTTTATTAAATTCTTTTCTAATTTATTCATTATTTTTATATTCAATAATTATTCATAAATTGTATTATAAATAATTTCAAAATATTTCTCAGCTCAATATATATCATTTTTAATCCTATTAGGATTAATTATTTCACAAATTAGCCAATTTGGCTATAATTACAATAATTTTGTAATTATAGCCTAATTGTACATTTTATGCCATTTTAATTCAATAGTTAGTCATTTTATATTTTAAATATTAGTTAAATTATCTTAATTTCATCTATTTAGAATTAATTAAAGTTTATGCAATTATTAGCTATTTTTTATTAATTATTTATCTATTTAATCGGGTATTTAACAATTAGCCCTTTCCTATTTAAATTGTAGCCTAATTTAATTTAAACCCAACTCAATTGAAACCAGCCCAATTACATAACCCCATACCCAAGCCCAAACCTAAATTTACCTGACCCAACGTCTGAGTGAATCCTGGTCGTTGATCAATCTTGATCAACGGCCCGAAAACACCCCTTCCTTAATTAACCCCTAACGACTACCCCACTCCCCTCATTCACTCACCTTTCATTCATCTCTTTACTCTCCCTCTATCTCTGTTTCTCTCTAGAACCCCCTCGTCTCCTCTTGTCCGATGAAGTCTGTTCAACTCCTCCGGCTACCCCCCTCGCCGGAAGGTATGTCCTCTCATCATCTCCGGGCCCCTACTTCACCCCATGTCGGTTTGATGCTACCCTGAGGCTCTCAGGTGAACCTGGAGTGGTTCAACTCCTCTCATGGCCCCTCATGCCATTTTTCGGCCACTTCCGGCTGTCTGAGTAAGATCCATGACTTTTTCGGCTAAAAGCCGGTGACATCTTTAAGGTTTTCTTGTTTCTCTGGGTTCTCTGAAACCCTAAATCCTAATATTTCTTTTAGATCTGTCTTAGATCTGTGTATGATATGAAGCTTTTACATGTTTCCGTCGAAAAACCTTCCTATTTCTAAACGATCTTTCATTTCAAAATTAGGGTTCCATATCCCCTCTTTCAAAAAATGAATTTTCTTTCGCTTTTAATATCATTCTGTGTTTCTTTCTATGACTCAACAATTTATTCGAAGTTTTATTTGCATTTTAACTTATTTTACTGAAAAACCCTAGTTTTTCCTAAATTCTAAGTCTATCTGTGACTGATATGTTCGTTTAAATGCATAAAATCCTATTTATCGTAAATGTTTAAGTTCTCTGTGATTTTACCCTGTTTTGCTCATTAGGGTGTCTGATTATGTTCTCTTCTGCTTGTATCTGGTTCGTCCCGTTTAATCCCTTTAGTGTTATTTCTTTGTCTCTAAACCTGTGTGATTTTGCTACTATAGTCACTAGGGTTTTGACTCTTTAATTCTCCCTGCTCATTTAATTGTGTGCTAGCCTCGAATCCCTGACTCTATGTGGTTCTTTACCTTGCTATGATTTTGCTTGCCTATTATTTTCCTAATTGATTTTTGTTCCTTTTTGAATCCCTAACTCTCTGCAACTTTACTTTGTTTGCACCCCTTGATTCCTTGAAATTTGGAAAGCTTTACTGATTTCTTATGAGATGTTCTTACTAACTTCCGATTTTATTTTCTTACCTTGTTACATAATTGATTGGTTTTTAAGAGATTATTATTTCCTTAACTGATATCTTCTGAACCTAGTCCTAATTGCTTACTTGAATTGGGTTGAAATTGTTTCCTTATATATGCATAAGCACTTTCCTTAATTATTTTTTACCTACTAGCCGTTTGGGTTTAACCCCTTCAATTAAGGGATACCTAATTACCTGATATACTTACACTGTCTAAATATTCCTTTAAGCTATACATGGCCTCTTTCCTTATTTTGTTACCCACCGTTTGAATAATTCCCTTAATTATGGGGATACTCGTACTGATTGCGTACTAACTGATACTTAGTCCCACAATCACTGGTTAATTCTGATTTTTTACCTTATTTTCCATCCAGCTTTCAAGCTATATATATACTCTATTCATTCATTAGCACAACACAGACATACACAGAAACAAACTAAATTGTTCAACTCTCTCTCTCACAACTAAAACTTGCTCTCTATTCTCTCTTCTGTGCTACTTGCTATTGTTCTAAGTTAGCCGGTTGCAAGCCAAGGCTAACTACTGTCCCTCTCCTATTTCTGCTTTGTGTTTCTGCTTTCTTCACTTCATTATTCAGATTTCAGTCCTCAAACCAACATGTTTCTATTACTGTTGCAATTTATTGTGTTTCTAATCTGCTTCTATTTACTATTTTGTTGTTCAACATGTAACTAAGATCCTGAATCCCCTCTATCTATTAAGTTATGCTTTACTTTTCAATGACCATCATGTTTCTGTATACTTAGCACCTGTTTCTTATGTGAATCCCCATGCCTATGATTGGTACATTAGTGATCATAGTCTTAGTTGTTTGGTGTTGATATGTTAATCTAATCCGGTACTTTACTGTACCCCTGATCCTATGAACCTTTAGGAGCTTCTGATTGCATGCCTATATGTGTTTTTGCCTGCTACATGCTTACCCTTACTTGCTCTGTATTTGTCCCTCAAGTCTCGTACCACTGCTTGTGATTATTGGACCATTCTTGGTCCTGTTGTGTGATGCTGAACTTGTTGTGAGAATGGTGTTCTTTCTAACTATTTTCATCAGTTAAACCTTTTGTTATGAAAAAAATATTTTCACTAAGTCTCACCTCTTTTTCAAAACTGTTTTCCTACTTAAACTCCTCAAAACTATGTCGAGCACTCTCACTATACTCTTAGACCCCCTTAGGTTCTGCCCCACTGTGTGAGCATTGCTTTGAGACCCCCATGAGCTCCCTCTAAACTTTAACACACAAAGATTGGTTATTCCACACTGCATTTACTCATCTTGGCTATGAAATCTAGGTGTGAGCACTGCCTGGGATCCCTTGAGGTCCTTAGGGAACTCCGACACACCCGGATTATGAGAAAGGTTGTGAAACAACACTTGGCATTGGGGACCTGGAGATTTGGGCCTATTATGAAGGCTCCCTATAGTTAACTTCTTGTTTTCTTATTTCTAGTTATGTAATTTATACAAATGGCCTATAATAACTATTTGTAAACAACTCTGGGGTCGGATAGTGAAAATTGGTGGGTGATATGCATGCTGTAGTATAATTAAGGGTAGAGACCATGTTTCTAGGTTTACTTTCTCTATGCACAATAGCAGCCATGTTTAGGTACAACATGCCGTGCATTAGATATCATGCTACTTAGGCTCATATATACTGTTTTCCTTTCAGCATGTCATCATTCATTGCCCCCACTTAGAGATCCTGCATATAGGACAAATAATTCAGTAAAATGCTATTATGTGATTCTGTCCATGTAAACATATTCTGAAACTTCATAAGAAGTCATGTCCTAGAATAAATAATGTTAATAATTGGTATCTTCTGCAATCATGTTTTATATTGCTATGCGCACTTAGAGATCCTGTTTCTAGGTAAACAACACTAAAAAATAAACTGCCACTCTTGTATATTCTTAAATCGTGCTTAATGCTGTAATTATTGTGCATTTAGAAATCCTGCTTAGGATTCTGTATTCTGCATCCCTACCTATGCATTAGATACCATGTTTTAGGATTTCATTCATACTCGCTTAATAACACCTAGTCTAACTACTGCTGCATGTTATTTACACCTAGGCAAGCCTTAGGTAATCAACCATAAAGAAATAAAACAAGAACTGTCCTTTGTTATTAGTGTTCAACTGTCAGCATGCTAAAATCAGTAGGCAAGACTGATTAGGACTTCCTCGCTGAGTTATGAAAAGAAAGGCCTGTTTCTTTGACATTTTTAAATCACCTAGATACCATGCTTTAGGATTCTGAATTAATATGGACCTTAATTGTGTATGAGATATGTTGTTTATGTGTACTGTGTTTGGAGGAATACTTTAGCCTTTATCTGCTTTCCATGCCTTCCCTTTATCTGCAGTCCTACTTGTTTATTATATGTCGCCTTAGCATTTTCACCTTTAAAACTTGAGGTCTTCCCAACACCTCCTTTAGGATAGGAGTCCTAATTTCCTCCGGACTGAAAGGGACGGGTAACAGCATGCAATAGAGGTCGAGACCAATACTCGGTTTAGTTACTTTCACGGGGTGGGAAAGGGTAGAATATGGATATGATGACCGGAGCGCTAATACCATGTGTAGCCCCTCTTCGAGGAGTGATTACCGGGTATTGCATTGATGTGATCCATATTATTATAAACCTAGGATACCTTTTATATGTTAGATCGTAATCCTTTCAAAATCTAATCTTCTTTACTATTTTCAAACATCTGCATGCTTAGGACTTAAATCCCTCTTATTTGAGCCTTTATTTGTTTGTTTGCTAAGCCGTACAAATTCACAGAAACTATTTGGCCGGGAACCACACTTGTGGATCCTGAGGAGTGCCTAACACCTTCCCTTAGGATAATTTCAAGCCCTTACCTAATCTCCGGTTAGTAACATAGTTGTAATTGAACCCCTTAGGTGCCCTAACGCACCGCTAAAATCGTTAGGTGGCGACTCTTTAAAATATGCAAACCCCTTTCCCAAAAGGAACGAGTTGTCTCAACCAATGTCATAAACCCCTTTCAACCGGCCCCGAAAGGAGCGCTTGGGGAAAAAGGGGGCACGACACTAGTCATGTCCAATAGTGAGTCATCCGTACAACACAGGGTCAAAGAGCAAGATAGCTATGGCTTGCAAAGACTTGGACACATGTGTTGTTTATCCATCTAAGGAGATTGTTGAATCAGAATCTGAGTTGAAAGAATAAGTCTTGAGGTTGAAGGACAGATGGCCGAAATATATCAAGCCTGGATTAGTGGGAGTCTTCCACAATTATTTCCCACTATCACAAATCCAGATTCCCACGACTGCTGAGATCTCCCCACAACCTTTTCACACTCCACCAGCCAAAACAACCTCATACCCTGTTCCGACATATGCTTCTACTTTTGTACCCCTCCACAAGCTACCCTCCATCGAGCCTCTAGTGAGCCCGCATTCCAGGCTCCAAATACCTAATACTATGCCCCGGAACCCACCTTCAAAGACCCAGATCCTTACTCATACACTCCTCACTTTGAGCCTCATGTTGAAACTGAGAAACCACCCAAGGACGCGGAGCAAGAGGAGATATTTAGGAAAGTAAAGAGTCTGGAGAAATCATTGAGAAATATGCAAGGGTTAGGAAGCCATGTAAGTGTGTCTTATAAGGATTTTTGTTTGTTCCCTGATGTCCAACTGCCTGCTGGGTTCAAGATGCCCAAGTTTGACTTGTATGACGGACATGGGGATCCTGTAGCTCATCTGAGAGGTTATTGCAGTAAAATGAGAGGCGCCAGGGGGAAAGGACGAATTATTGATGGCGTACTTCAGCCAGAGTCTGAGTGGGGCAGCTTTGGAATGGTACATCTTCCAGGACGCCAGCAGGTGGTACACATGGGACGAAATGGCTCAGGCCTTTGCCCGGCACTTTCAGTACAATATAGACACTGTCCCAGATCGCATGTCCCTCACCAAGATGGAAAAGAATACTAACAAAAGCTTTAGGGAATATGGGCTCAGATGGAGAGAGCAAGTTGCCCGAGTCAATCCTCCCATGGAAGAAAACGAGATGGTCGAGTACTTTCTTCAAGCTCAAGAGCCTACTTACTTTGGGCACTTGATCTCGGTTGTGGGTAAGCCTTTTAATGATGTGGTGAAAATGGGAGGAATGGTGGAGGAAGGACTCAAGTCAAGCAAGATCATGAGTTACTCCGCCATAAAGGCAACCACGCAGGCGATCCAAGGCGGCACCGGAGGCGTGTTAGGCAAAAAGAACAAAGAGGATGTTGCTATGGTTGTCTCATGATCATGGCACGAACCGAGGGGTTCGTTTCACCAGTATACCCAGCCTTATCCCCAACCCTAAACCTATCCCCGAGCTCCACATAATCCACCTTAATATTATCCTCCGAACCACATCCGGTCATTTGTCCAACCACTGGGTCACTCCTTATGGTGAGCGCCAACATTGCATAACACACTCTTGGATTCACAAAATGTTCGAGCATCCAACAACCCTAGAAAATAGGGTCATGGAGGGGAACAAAGTCAAATAAATAGTTTCACGCCAATCGGAGAATCCTACACAATTTTGTTTGAAAAGTTAAAACATTCTGGCCTGATCGAGCCGCTCCTTGGCTATACACCGGACCCATATACAAAAGGTTTTGATCCTGCTGCACGGTGCATGTACCACTCTAATGTCCAAGGGAATAGCATTGAAGAGTGTCGTGCTTTGAAAAGGGAAATAGAAAAAAATGATTCAAGAAGGGATAATTGTGATCCAAGACATTGACACCCAGAATATCGCGCAGAATCCTTTACCTGCACATGATGATGCACACTTTGTGAGGATGATGCGTGGTGACATGGAGTATGAGAATCCTCTCAGAATCTTGCCGACTGAAATTGAAGAAGGCCATGGTGATTTTGATGAGCAAATTTGTGGCTAAGTGTCAAGCTTAGCAATTGAAAAGTCATTCTCCCCTCACTAGGAAGGAATCTTGGTAGCTTGTGTTGGTGTTTTATCTATTATCTGGGTTATTTCAGGGTTGTGATCCAGATTTTATTTGTTTTGTTGAGTCAAACCCTTCTATCACTCTATTCTATTTGTGTGAGTCTTGTCTGTCTGTTTTGTTGCTATTTTCATTATCCCGGTTATTTTAGGATTGTAACTCGGATTTTAGGTTGTTTCTTTTTGTCTTGTCATTAAGCCCTTCCATCATTTATTCAATGAAATACAGTTTGTCCTTGTGTGTCATTATGTGCTTAGTTCTCTTCACGCCAACTTCAGTGGCATGACATGCATGCGGAGTTTTTAGCCAGATCTTGAAGGACAATCTAATCATGGAATAGTGAAACACAATTTTGAATATGATAAAAAGATGCATTTGAGGAAACAAGTAAAAATTCACGCATTCTAAGATAACCTGAAGCTTGAATTGAGTGAAACTGAGGCAGCTAGTCTAGGAATCAAGAGGTTGATAAGAGCATACAACAAGGAAATGTCTCTCGAAGCAGTTTGAGGTAGATCAGTCAGTGTTGAAATGCATCCCTCCACATCAAGATAAGATTGGGTCAAATCTGCTTCGAACTGGCGAGGGTCATTCGTTGGGATAAAGGTAGTTCCCATTGGCACTTTGTGTTTGTGTTGATGCCATCAAGAGACATTGTGCATGGTTCTTATGCTTATTTTCAATTGCATGTTTGTACTTGGAGTTTTTAAAGTTTGGGATGACGAAGGCATTTTATTCAGGCTACCCCAAAAACTTTTATCTTTTGCTACCCCTTTTTGAGCCTTAATTTGTTCTCTTTCGTACCCCTCTTTTGGAATCCGAAATAAAGTTAGAGAATAAAAAATAGAAAAGTAAAAAAAAGATAGAAAAAGAAAGAAAAATGGGAAAAACAAAATGAATTGTTCATTTGAATTATGTTCGACCTGATTCCTTTTAAGGATACGTAGGCAGCCTTACTCTGAGGTTCGGTCCCATCAAAGCAAAAATCCAAAAATCAAATCCTCAAACTCTAAGAAACTGGGGCAGAAGTTTTAATTTTGCAAAAAATCTGATTCCGAAAGTTGTAATTTTGAACACTTTCATCTTAAATTATTTTGAGCCTTCATGTCACCTTTTCTTTCCAACCCTGTACAAAATCCTACATTACGGTCCAAAGAAAGACCTTTCGATCAATATTTGAGGATGCCAAATCAAATGCGTGGTAGAAGTATGATGTTCTTGTATCATGGGTAATACCTTGTTCTCAACACAAATAGAGAAAACGATAAAATGAGAGAGTCTTATCGGTGAAAACCCTCACAGGCACCGTAAGGCGACGGTGAATTTGAGAAAAAGAACAAAGTGAGAGAGACTTGATGATGAAAACCCTTCGGGCACTACAAGTCAAATAAGGATATTGAAGCAGATAGGATAATTGGAGCATTGAAGCCCAGTTTCACGGCTTAGAGGTATAACAAAAGTTGAACATTAGACTTTCTTGACAGATCATGCCGCTTAATCCTAAATGCATGTCATGATTAATGGAGCTGGACTTCAAACCAGATTAGTCCTACTTTGTTGTTTTTCCTTGGTAAAATTTTTTCTTCTTGTTAGATACCATCTCTTCTCGTTTTTCTCCTTACTTTGTTCCTCTTGTTTTGTTTGAGTCCCTTTTGAGTCTATTTTTGTCGAAACAAGTGAGAAATGACTTCAAAATTTGCTACCAGCTTTTTAATCACACATAGCAGAGCCTGGAAAGCACATCAAAATGACATAAGACATGGGAGAGTGTGTGCACTGAGTTGATAACAACCGACGTTCGTTGGGATTTATGTGAAATGCAAAGACTTGGTGAATGTTGGAATACGAGTGCAATGCATCGGGTATAAGATATTTTTTTTTTTTGGCAAATCCACTAGGCAGGTGCTTAGGGCTAGTTTTATTAATAATATAAAAGCAAAAAAGAACCACATATGAATAGTACAACTAAGGGGGACAATAGCACCAGTCGTGTTTCCTCTATGCCTTAGCTATATAATCACTCCTCTGCGCCTCACAATGCCCTTATGGCAGCCTCATGTAGAGGATCATGGTGTAGCTGCCGGAAAAGTCTCACGAGGGCATATAATCTCATAGCCACTTGGGTATTTTTCCAAAGGCATGGAACCAAGGCATACACTAGCGGGATAAACCTTACCTTACTAATCCTATAGAGGCATAAAAAGCCTCACCTGCTAACATGCGCGTAAAAAGAAAGAACTAGCTAGAACTAGGTACTGTATGATCATCACCAGAGTTTATAACATACTCTGTAATGATATTACATAAAACTATGCTAATGTGATGGTAGAATAAAAATATGTAGAAATAACAGTGATGATCTCTCTTCTCTAATTTTGTGAAGTCTTCAATTTGTAGACGCTTGTCTTCATCCTCAACATTCTTCAAAATGTCTTCTAACTTCATGATTTCTTTTTTGAACGTGTGGACTTTGTTGACGTAGTTGGAACAACCTATTTTTGTTTGGCAACCCTCATCGGAAGTCGCCTTATGTTTGCATCTTCACTCACCTTGCCGTCCCAACTGCTTTTTCTTGTGTGAGACTTCCTACTTTTTCCGCTATGCATAGGTGATAAATCACCTTTTCTTGCTGCTTTTGCCCGACTTTGATATAAAATATCATCTTCCTCTCCCTCTTCATATGTATCTCTTTCCATAATCAACGGATTTGGAATGTCTTGAGCAATTTCTTGAATCATCAAAGCATTACACAACACTGCCTTACTTTGTTGTTGTTCTATGATTTGCATTTTATTCTTGTTCTTATTCGCACGACCAGAGCTAAAAGTAGTAAGGTTTTGAGAGTTAGTAGGTTTTGAAATTACCATTGCATCCAAGAGTTTCCTCTCCTCTAGCTGCTTTCGAGAGTTAGCAGGTTTTGAAATTACCATTGCATCCAAGAGTTTCCTCTCCTCTAGCGAAATAACTGGAGTTGCTGTCACCATTTGTTGCTGCCCATAATTTTTTGTTATTGTTGCTGGTCAATCAACAGTAGGAATACCATTTGTATTGTTTGGATTAAATTTTTGTTGCACTGTATCCAAGATTGGAGTGGTTAACACAATATGCTGCTGCCCGGATTCCAGTGTTGCTGCTGTTCTATCAACATTATCTGGAAAAATCTGATTTGTTGTTGTTAACGCTTGACTTAGGGTTCCAGTTGGAGAATTTTTGGGCAGAAAAACTGGAGCATTGATATTCAATTTGCTCTTAGAACTTGTTGTTGGTGTCTCATCAGGTTTTGGCATTGTTAGAGAGTCAAGTTCTTCACCTGCACTCTCACGTTCTGCCTCATGATCAGCCTCTTCAGATGAATAACCAACAAACCCATCACCCTAGTTTTCTTCATCATCATCCTCCCGCTGATCAGCCCACAACTTGGATTTGACATCCCTCTCACGTTTGGTTGTATAACATTGTTATTATTTCCAGTTGAAAGCATAAGCTGGCCAGATTCACATTCAAACTCCCCAATAGACTCTAGTGACTGTGAAGGTACATAAAATACGGAGGTGTTCAAAGTGACCCAAGGTTGTTTAACCATTGTAGGTTTCATCACCATTGCATTCGGAGCATCTTTGATAATTTATTCTACATGGGGATTGGAAAAATGCAGCGTAGGTGCATTTGAGCTATGAGCTTGGTTTCCCGTTAGTTCAGCCCCCAAATTGTTCATTGAGTCATTTCTTTGAACACCCAAGTTTTTAATTAAATCCACATTGCCTTTCCCACCTTGTTAATTACTGGGAATTGGAACTAATTGTTTGGACATCACCTTACCATTTGAAATTGTTGCATCAACATCAGGATCCCCAGCAACAACAAGAATCTCGAAGGAATTTGCCTTGGACACAATGTTATTGTCATTTGGTCGATTACCTTGACTCTGATGTTGTGGTGATTGACCTTTCTTTATAGGAGATTTTTAGGGGGTTACCACGTTCCAAACCTCTCCTTTTTTGGTTAGATACTCACTATTACCATCCACCTTTACATGTCCAGCCTTATTTTCCAACAACACACCCTTATTTCCTCTTTCTTCTACTCCAAAAGCCTGGGTCTCACCATCGATAATGACCACTGATGTTGGTCCTTTCCCAGTCTGTTTATTGCCTAAATTATGTATCTCCCCTTCAATTACCTCATGTGACTCCTTATCACCTGACTCCTGTCCCATTTCACCTTTACCACCTGGGTATAAGTTACTGGATGAATGAATCGGGAATATTTCTTGTGATAAGGGTTATCCGGAAAAATGGTTGGACTTCACTGTCTTCCAAGTTGAAGTCCAAGTTGATCATGACATGTGCAAGAGAAATCTCCCTCATAGTCAAGGCCACAAACTAACCACCATGTTTAGACTCACAAGTTTTCTTTGTCTGAAACAAGGATGAAAGCTATGTTCATATCAAAGTTTGGAAGCTTGGATTGTTTAGGTGTAATGCCCAAATTCTGCCTACGCCAAGGTTATTGAGAAGATCACACCTCTTCGGCATTTTCCTTAGTTGAGAAGAACCATACTTCCTAGGCATTTTCCCTAGTTGAGAGGAATCTTTGGCTTTCCTTGAGTGCAGGAGTCCCGCCTGGAAAACAATGTCAGTTTTAATTTTCAAGTTGTTAATCTTTAGCTTTCTTTAAGTTCAGGAGTCCCTCCTGGAGAATAGGGTCAGTTTTAATTTTCAAGTTGTTAATCTTTAGCTTTCTTTAAGTTCAGGAGTCCCGCCTGGAGAATAGGGTTAGTTTTCAATTTGGTTAAGTTGGATAATCATTAGTTTTCCTAGAGTTCGGCGGTCCCGCCTGGAGAATAGGGTCAATTTTTAGTTTAGTCAAGCTTAGTTTATAGTTTTCCTCAAGCTCAGTCTTACCCCTAGGAGATGCACTTCCTAGTCTGGGTCTTTCCAGTTATATTTTTGTTTTAGGAGACGCATTTCCTAAATTGAGATTCTACCCGTAGGAGACGCACTTCCTAGTCTGGGTCTTTCAAGTTATATTTTTGTTTTAGGAGATGTATTTCATAAATTGAGATTCTACCCGTAGGAGACGCACTTCCTAGCTTTGTCATTATATTCATCCCTAGGAGATGCACGTCCTAGTCGGATTCATTGAAGTTTCACCTGCAGAAGACGCACTTTCTAGTAAGGGTCTTTCAGATTATACTTTTTAGGAGATGCGCTTCCTAGATTTGGCCATTTAAATTCATCCCTAGGATACACACGTTCTAGTTTGGATTTATTGAAGTTTCACCCCTAGGGGACGCACTTTCTAGTCTGGGTATTTCAGGTTATATTTTTGTTTTAGGAGACGCACTTCCTAAATTGAAATTTTTCCCCTAGGAGACGCATTTCCTAGTTTGGGTCATTTAAGTTCATTCCTAGGAGACGCACTTCCTAGTTGAGTTATTGAAGTTTCGCCCCTAGCAGGCGCACTTCCTAGTCTTGGTTTTTCAGGATATACTTTTAGGAGACGCACTTCCTAAATTGAGAGTTCATCCCTAGGAGACGCACTTCCTAGTTTGAGTCATTGCAGTTCACCCCTAAGAGACGCACTTCCTAGTCTAGGTCTTTCATATTTTTATTTTAGGAGACGCACTTCCTAAATTGAGATTTTACCCCTAGGAGACGCACTTCCTAGTTTGAGTCATTGCAGTTCACCCCTAGGAGATGCACTTCCTAGTATGGGTATTTCAAGTTATATTTTTACTTTGGGAGACACACTTCCTAAATTAAGATTTTACTCCTAAGGAGACGCACTTCCTAGTTTGAGTCATTAAAGTTACACCCCTAGGAGACGCACTTCCTAGTTTGAGTCATTAAAGTTACACCCCTAGGAGACGCATTTCCTAGTCCGGGTTTTCGAGTTGTATTTTGTTTTAGGAGATGAACTTCCTAAATTGAGATTTTATCCCTAGCAGGCGCACTTCCTAGTTTTGTGTCATTTAAGTTCGTTCTTAGGAGACGCACTTCCTAGTTCGAGTCATTGAAGTTTCACCCCTAGGAGACGCATTTCTTAGTCTGAGTCTTTCAGGATATACTTTTAGGAGACGCACTTCCTAGTTTGGGTCTTTCAAGTTTTACTCTTAGCAGACACACTTGCTAGTCAAACATTCTTGGTTTTGCTCACAGGAGACGCACATCCTAGTCGAGTCTTTAGTTAACTCTTGTCATTGCATCGGTAGCATAAGTGGTTTATAGCTTTTCTAACAACTCACAAATCTCCCGAGTACAAATTGGGGCAGAAAATTTTCTTTGTTTTGTTGTGATTGCAGGCACCCACCTGGAGAACTAGGTGAATTCTCAATTTTCAAGTTCAGAGGCATCAGGAACCCGCCTGAAGAACATGACCAACTTTCAATTTTCAAGTTCAAGAGGCATCAGGAGCCCACCTGAAGAACAGGGTCAACTTTCAATTTTCAAGTTCAAGAGGCATCAGGAGCACGTCTGAAGAATAAGGTCAGCTTTCAATTTTCAAGTTCAAGAGGCATCAGGATCCCGCCTGAAGAACAGAGTCAGTGTTCAGTTTTCAATTTCAAGGTCAAGAGGCATCAGGAGTCCGCCTGAAGAACAGGGTCAACTTTAAATTTCAAGTTAAAGAGGCATCAAGAGAACTGTTGCGGCCTAACGCACATGCAAGTATACGCGGTCATCAAGTAATAAAGGGACTAAAAGTCGGATGTCGAACCCACGAGGACTTGTGATTAACTATTAACTAAATTAGACTATCTTAACTGTCTAAAAAGGAATTAAACTTAGAAGTACTTGTTTCTAATCTAATTAAAATAAAGAAAAATAAATAGTGAACTTTGAACAAAAAGATAGCAGATTTTTATGTTATCAATGCGATGAAAACGATCTAGGGTTATGGGCTATCTAACAATCGTATTGTATTCCTAAAATGAATTGACTGATTAATTTATCTAGCTTATTGGTTGACAGGGTTAATATTGCTCATAAGAATCTTTCGAGTTCTTACTCGCCTATTCAAGCTAACCTAACGCTTATATGTCTATGGAATTAGAACTAGCAAGAATGCATTTATAATTCATGTAAATCAACCAAGCAAGGCAATTAGGTATATGTCTATCCTAAGCGCGAATCCGTTCCCTGATGCCCAGGTTCAAGATCTTTCTCTACTCAATCCTATATGCAATCTAGAATTTCCACTTTCGAGTTCAAATCTAGATTCGTAGATAGTATTCAATTGGTGATCAAGCAATCAAATAATTAAGCGCAAGATTGAATAAATAAACTAATATGATAAATCAAAAAATCAAAATCAATATCCGAATAAAAATAGCCATGAAAAAACCACAACCCTAGAACGTGAAGTTTAGCTCCACATAGACATGGTAGCCAAACAACAAATGATACAAAGAAACATAAGAATTACTTAGTTTGGTGGAAGAAAAGATGAATTATGGCCTTCACGGCGGCTCTGTGCTTGTGTTTTCCTCTCTAGAACGTCCTCCTCTGAGTGTTTCGTACTTTTATTCTCCTATAACAGTCACATTCCTCCCCCCCCCCCCCCCCCCCCCCCCACCAAAATATGTTTAGGGTCGATTTTATATGAGTTGGGGGCTTCTTAGGGTCGAAATACCCGAATCCTAGTCGAAATAGGACATATTCACATGTTGAGTGTCCAGGGCAACATGGGGCGCTGGCCCTGGCGCTAAAAAAATTTAGCTGCTGGAAACTCTCAAAATTCACTTTTTGCCTTTTTGTCCCGATTTCACTCCAATTCACGTCATTTCGTCCCAAATTGCATCCAAATGATTCCTACACATAGAAATACCAAAATTTAGCACAAAGCATTACATTAAACATCTCAAATCATCGAGACATGAGAAAAATGTGAGGCGATTTACATTAAAATATGCATACATTAAGCCGATTATCAAGAACCTTGCCCGAAGAACAGGGTCAACTTTCAGTTTACAATTTCAAGTCAGAGAGGCATCAGGAGCCCGCCTGAAGAACAGTCAATTTTCAATTTTCGAGTTCAAGAAGCATCAAGAGAATCCCACCTGAAGAACAGGTTCAACTTTCAGTTTACAAGTTCAAGTCAGAGAGGCATCAGGAGCCCACCTGAAGAACAGGTTTACAAGTTCAAGACATAGAGGCATCAGGAGCCCGCCTGAAGAATATGGCCATCATTCGGTTTAAAAGTTTAAGTTAGAGAAGCATCAGGAGAATCCCACCTGAAGAACAAGGTCAAGTTTCAGTTTCAAGTTTAAGTGAGAAGCATCAGGAACCCGCCTGAAGAATAGGGTCAACCTCCAGTCTTTAAGTCAAATCAGAAGTAGCACGAGCCGCCTGAAGGACAAGGTTTGCAAGCTTAAGTCTACGTCAAGTTCAAGTTTATTTGAAGTGCAAGCAGCAGGGTGCCCTCCTAAAGAATAGGGTCAACTTTCGGTTTTCTTCCAATTCAAGTCAGCATGATGCCCACCTGAAGAACGGGGTGAATTTCCATTTTCATGTTGAGAGATAAAGTAGAGATTCAAGGAAGATTCAAGACAAGAATTGGATAGCATCTTGTATTTTACTTTTTTATATTTGCTGTAAATTTCCCTTTTATTTGATGTAATGGAAGGAACCGCGGACCGGAACCTCGACGGCACCTCACTCGACTCTCCACCTCAGTATACTCCATCACTGTTCCTACTTCTGAACTACACGTGGCTTGATTCCTTTATAACCAAGGATATATAGGAAGCTCAGATACCAGGGCTCGGTCACATTCTCCTTTCTTTTAGTTTTAGGTCTCTCTGAATAAGGGTCGGGTCAAAAACCTATCTCCTCATTTTTTGTCTGAAAACTCTTCATGTTTCTAGTCAAAGAGGGGCAACTGTAGACATGTAATTTTTGACCCTCCCTTGGATTTTGCATATATTAACGTTTTAATATTTAGTTTGGGTCTAATATCTCTATTTTTAGCTAGTTTTGACTTTTTTACTTTATTTTATCATAAAATGAAGATGACAAAAATATTTTCTTTTATTTAGCTAATTGATATTTAATCTAGTCACTTTTAGTTTATCTACCTTTCATAAAATTAAAAATATATATATACAAAACAATATTGATATTTTATTTTTCTAAAAAAAAGAAGATAAGAAGAAAATTTTTTGAACTAATTTTTTGTCTTGATTATGTGAGAAGACCACAATTTTAAGTTTGATTGGCTCAATTTTAAGCCCATAATTTTTAAGCTCAGACCCCCTTTCCTACAAAAGACCCTAAAGTTCTTCTGGGAACCTCCTACACACCTTAAGACCTACAAAAATTAGATCCCCTTAGAGAGACCAAAAAAACGGCGCACCCTTCCCTGGAAGATGTCATCTTCTCCAAACAAAAAAAAAGAGCAGATCCTCACGTCGCACCATCAAAAATAGGAGAAGGCTTCCTTCTTCTTCTTCAAGAAAATAGTCTCGACAGCCATAAAAGAATGAGAGACTCACTCAATCGACCACCATTGAAACCAACAACTACCCCTTTTCCTCCATTTTTTTTTTGCTGTCGCCGGTCGTTTTTTTTTGCCGCCGCCGGAGGTGATGACCGGCGACGGCCATGACTGTTGTTACTGCACCTAACAGTTGCTTTTTTACCTTCTTCCCCCTCTATTGTCTTTGTATCGTCGGAGTCGCACCGTCGACATTGAACGAAAAGAAAATCGGCGATATTCGCCGAAACTGGTTAGTTTCAACTGAAAAAATAGAAAAAACAAAGCTGAAATCTGTTTCTGCCGAGCGGTATCAAAATCGGGGTGTTGAAATCAGTTGAGATCATAGTGTGAGGTTCCCAGAGAGATTCGCGGTTCCGTCAAAGGTCGTTATCCTAGGTTTCTTGTCTTAGAACATCTGAGTGACTACCTCTTTAAGCTTTTGCTAATTGGTCATTCATGTCTTCTCCTGAGGTTTGCCGTAAGTTTTTCTATCATGAAATTAGTTGTACGGCTGTAGTATCACTTTTTCTTGCTTTGTAAATCATAAGTGCAAATCATAAGTGTTGATATCTACTGTTAAGCAAACAAATGGATGATTCTGCTAGAATGTATAAGAAAGGTCTAATTAATGATACAATTATAAAAGCGCAAGGACAGTATGCGTGTTGCCTTCATTGTTTGGAATTGAGAAGAATTGGGCGGCGTATTTAATAGATAAATTATCGTAATTATGTACACGTTCGCGTGACATAGTTATGATTTCCAAAATTAAGTCCGAAGTATGCATTCGCGCAACTTCGACCAAACAATCTTAACAATTATTAAGCGTGACAAATCGTGTACACATACACGTGACATGGTTGAAGCGCAGATTTTCAAAATAAAACCAAGGACTTTGGCCAAGCTTTTCTTAAATAATTAATCATGATAAATTGTGTACACGTACGCGTGACATGATTTAAGCTCCAATTTTCAAAATAAAATCAAGGTACACGTTCGCGTGACTTTGGCCAAATAATTTTAATATTAATTATGTACACGTACGCGTGACATGATTTTTAGCGGACTAAATAAAATGAGTACATATACGCGTTATTCGTCTCAGAATAATTTCTTAAAAGCGGTAAAAGGTAAAAATATACATAGGTCCTAAAAATGAGTAATTAAACAATTTAAGCCAGGTATGATTAAAGCGACCGTGCTAGAACCACGGAACTCGGGAGTGCCTAACATCTTCTCCCTGGTTAACAGAGTTGCTTACTCGGTCTTCTGGTTTCGCAGACTTTAACACAAAGTCAAAGCTTCCTTAATTTGGGATTTAAAATAAATCGGTGACTTGGGACACCATAAATTATCCCAAGTGGCGACTCTGAATAAATAAATAATCCCAATTCGATATTGTCACTTAAATTGGAAAAACTCCCTTATCCCTATCATCCTTCGGGAAAAAGGAGGTCTGACAAAGACGTCCGACTGTCGCCATAAAATCACAGGCCTCCAATTACTTCGAAAAAACCGGTTAAAGGTCGTACCGACCTAATGCGTAAGAGCCCAAGTCACAAGCAACACTAAAGGTCGCACCGACCTAACACGTAAAAGCCCAAGTCGATAGCTACATTAAAGGTCATACCGACCCAAAGAGCCTCAAGGCCGATTTAAAAACCTAAGGGTCGATGAGCTCGAGTCAAAACCCGACTCAGAGATTGAGCCCTAAACAGTTAACTAAAAGCGCCTCAGAGCCAAATGCGTAAGAGCCCAAGTCGCCAGCTACACTAAAGGTCGTATCGACCTAACGCGTAAGAGCCTAAGTTGCCAGCTGCATTAAAGGTCGTACCGACCCAAAGAGCCTCAGGGTCGATTTAAAAACCTAAGGGTCGATCAGCTCGAGTCGAAACACAACTCGAAGACTGAGCCCTAAACGGTTAACTAAAACGCCTCAGGGCCAAATGCGTAAGAGCCCAAGTCGCCAGTTACATCAAAGGTCGTACCGACCCAATGCGTAAGAGCCCACGGTCCAGCCTAAAAAAGCCTTGTTGATACCCAATTTTTCCTCAAAATTATTTTTAAACTTACATATTACTTTTAAAATCATTTTTATGTGGGTGGTATTTTTCCAAAATTTTCGTATTTTTATCAACTCAGTTTTCTATTTATTTAGTATTTCTGTATTCAGTAATTATTCATAAATTATATTATAAATAATTTCAAAATGTTTCCCAGCTAAATATGTCATTTTTAATCATATTTAATTTTATTAGATTTTAATTATTAACCAATTAGGCTCTGTTTAACTATAATTATACAAATTTTGCAACTATGGCCTAATTGCGCATTCATGCTATTTTAATTCGATAATAAGTCATTTTTGTGTTTTAATATTAGCTAATTACCTTAATTTTCATCTATGTGGCATTAATTTCATTTTTACAAGCTATTTTAGTAATTATTTATTTGATTTTATGGGTATTCAACTAATAGCCCCATTTTATTTAAAATCTTGCCTATTTTTAAAATCCACTCAATACCCAACCCTTCATCCCAATTAAATACCCAGCCCAGACCCAATTCCATACCCGACCCAACCCCAAACCAATCTGAGTCGTTGATCAAATTAGATCAACGGCCCAGATTCCTATTTCCTTAATTAATTCAAACTAACCACCCCCCCAAACCCCTCTCATTCTCACCGACTCACATCTCTCTACTCTCATCTCTCTCTCTAGTTTCTTCTGGAGACTTCTGTCTCTTCAGCTCCGATGGCTCTCCTCATCTTCTCCGGCCACCCCTCGCCGGAGACCCTGAAACCTCCATCACCGTTGTTTCTCATGGCTCTCTTATGTCGTTGTTGTCATCCCTAAGGCCCCCAAAGGGCGAGAACCTGTCTACTTACACCCATGGTGTTCCTGTCTACTTCAAGCCCCCAAAGCTTGATTCCGAGTAGGGTTTATGACCCTGAGGCTCGAGCCAGTGTTGTTCGAGGTCTTTCTCATCTTCTCTGAGGTTTTCTGTGAAACCCTAAGGTTTGAAACTTCCCATTCCTTAAGATCTACAACAGATCTATGCATATTACGAGTTATTATGATGTTTCCTTTAAAGATCTTCTACTTTTCTAAACGGTTCTTCACTTTTAACTAGGGTTCCGAAACCCTTTTTCAAAATGGTTTTCTTTGCCGATCTTTTTAACACTATCTCATGATTTTCCCTCACATTTTTCATTACTGAAACCTTTTCCTTGTGGTACGGTCAGTACATGTGTTCGATTGTCACGAATGGCTTGAATTTTTGGTGATATTACTCTGTTTTTCCTATTAGGGTTGTTGACTCTTTGTCTCTTTTGTGTGTATCATGTCTACTCTGTTGATTCGTACTAGTATCTGTGTGAAACCCTAAATTTTTAGACATAAAACCCTGAAAACAACTGGTTTGCCTACGTGTTCGCATATGTGCTTATGTTTCATTAATCTTTACCCTATGTTGTTTGTCTTTGGTCCTTCTTGCCTCCTTGGCTCATATGATTCCTAATTTCATATACTAGGGTTTCTGTGTTCTTGCTTAACAACTGTGTTGGTTCATGTTGATTCTCTTCAATTAATATTATGCTTGCTCGAGTCCTTGATTCTTTCTGTGCTGTTTCTATTGAGTTGTTCTTTAGATTTGTATGTGTGTCTATTTCCCATGAGTAGTCCTTGATTATTTCTGTGATTTTACCCTACCATACTTATTAGGGTTTCTGACTATTCGTCTTTTGCCTATATCATGACTACCCTTTGTGATTCTGATTTTGTCTGTTACCTGTTTACTGCATTCATGCTCATAATGTCATGCACTGTCCTAAAGACATGATTCTATGTGATTCGTACTTTGTTGTGCTATCGAACCTTTGATTATATTGTTTCTTGCCTAATGTGTGTTTATCCCTCTTAAATCAGCTTATTCTTTTTAACATGATTGAATCCTGAATGTTTCTGAGTAGCACTATACTGATTTTCACATGATATTCTGATTCTGAATACTTCCTTAAATACGTGAGGCTTTCCTTTAATCAGCACTAATTTCGGATTCCTGATCCCCTGTGATTGATACCCTTTGCTGATTTCGGACCTTTGAATTATTTTCAGGCCCTATTTTGTGGTTAATTACACTCTTTACTGTCTCTTGACATTGTTTCCTTAATTGAAACTTTCTGAACCTATCCCTAATTACCTATGCTATACTTATTTACACATTTACCTCTTTCCTTACTTGCTACCTGTTTATTACCGTTTGGAGTTAACTCCTTCAATTAAGGGAGTACTTGTATTGATTGATTGCATTGATTGATTCCGAGTCCCATGATTGCTGGACAATTGGAATCCTACCTTATTTTACCTAGCCTTCAATTTGTTATATATATGCTCTCTTTAGGACAGATACACACATGAACTGATCTGTTCAAAATCTCTCTCTCAAATTAAAAAAAAAAGAACTCTCTGCTCTCTCTTATGTGCTAGCGACTACTATCCTAAGTTAGCCGGCTGCAAGCCAAGGCTAACTATTGTGCATCTCTTACTTCCTGTTTTTTTTACTGCTTTCTTCACTTCACTGGTATGTTCTAATTTAGATTTTTGTCCTCAAACCAACGTGTTTCTATCACTGTTGTAATTCAGTGTGTTTCTAATTTGCTTTACTTATTATTCAACATGTATCTAGGATCCTGAACTCCTTCTTCATGTTAAGTTAGGCTTTATTTGACCATCATGTTTCTGTATTCTTTGCACCATCTTCTTACGTGAATCTCCATGCCTATGATTGGTACATTAGTTTAATCATGGTCTTAGTTGCTTGGGTGTTAATCTAACCTAGTACTTTACTGTGCCCCTAATCCTCTGAATCCTTAGAAGTTTCTGATTGTATGCCTATATGTGTGTCTGCCTGTTACATGTTTGCCTCACATGCTTTGTATTTGTCCCTCAAATACCATAACCCCTAATTGTGATTGTTGGACCATCCCTGGTCTTTTGTGTGATGTTGAACTTCTATTTTCCTCTTCAAAACTGTTTTTTTACTTACCCTTTCTCAAAACTATTTTCTTGCTTAAACCCCTTTTAAAAGGAATAAAAAGCACTCTCACATATACTCTTAGAAGTCTAGGTTCTGCCTCTTCTGTGTGAGCATTGCCTTAGGACCCTTGAGCTCCCTCTGAACTTTGACACACAGAGGCTGGCTATTCTGGCTATGAAATCTGAGTGTGAGCACTACCCGGGAGCCCTTGAGGTCCTTAAGGAACTCTGATACACCCGGATTATGAGAAGGTTGTGAAATAACACCAAGGGCATTGAGGTTTGGAAGATCAGGGCCTAATTGAAGGCTCCCTATAGAAGTAACTTCTTTGGTTATGTAATTCATAATTCTCGGCCTGTAATAATTTGCAAACAAATATTTAGGAATGGATAGTGAAGGGGGGGGTAGTTATATAGGTTATCCATGTTAAAAGGTAGATACCATGCTTCTAGGTTTATATTTCTTACATGTGCACTAGAAATTCATGCTTAGGGCTGATTGTATGCAAGCATATCATGCATTAGATATCCTGTTCAATAGGTCCATATTTACTGTTTCAGCATCCTATTATGGTATTATCGTTTATCATATAGAAATCATGCTCTATGATTAAACGTTAATATAAACTTGTTATTCATATAAATCAGTTCTAATATCGCTGTAATGTTGTGGTACACCTAGGAATCATGCTTAGGATAATAATGCGCTAATAAACAAGTCATCCTCATACTTGCTGCATAGCATGTTCCGATACTTTGACTTTATGCATTTAGAAATCCTGCCTAGGAATTCTGCATACCTCCCATTCTGCATCCCTGTGTGTACATGTTAGATATCATGTCTTAGGACCTCATTCAACACCTATTTTAACTATTGATTGCATGAAAAAGACCTTAAAAAATAGTTTCACCATGTTTTCAAACAACTGGTAATAGTTCTGTATTTTTGTAACACCTAAGTACATCATGTTTAGGCAAACTAACTTGTAACGGTTTCTTTAATAATCTGGGTAATTACTGAGTATTGTCATATGCTTAGGCAAGCCTTAGGTGTTAAATCTATTAAAACTGGAAACATACTCCTTTATACCTGCTGCTTGACTATTAATTGTTATAATCAGTAAGAAACTAATAAAATTCATCCTCTGAAATCAGTAATAAAGCTGCCTCACTATTGCATTCTCACCTAGATATCATGCCATAGATTCTGAAGTTTATAAGGTCTTACTTGTGTTTGAGTCGTGCTAATCATGTGGATAATCTGTGGAGGAATACTTGGTCCTCGTATCTGCTCTTATTTGTTTTCCCCTTATCTGAAGTCCTAATTGTCGTTGTTTGTCACTTAGAATCTTGTCCCTTAAACCTAGGGGTCAACCTAGTACTTCCTTTTAGGATAGTAGTCCTAGCTTCCTCCGGGACTGATAGGATGGGACGGGTAATAGCACGCAATAGAGTTCGTGACCAACACATGCTTTAATTACCTTCACGGGGTGGGAATGGTAGAATATGGATATAATGACTGGTGCGCTAATACCACGTGTAGCCCCTGTTTGAGGAGTGATTACCGAGTATTGCATTGATGTGATCCATATTATTATAAACCTAGGACACCTTTATATGCTAGCTCGTAATCTTCTTTACTGTTTCCTAAACATCTATATGCTTAAGACTTGAATCCCCTTTTATTTGAGCCTTTACTTGTTATTTGCTAGTTGTACAAATTCACAAAACCATTTGGCCGAGAACCACACTTGTGGATCCTGAGGGGTGCCTAACACCTTCCCCTTAGGATAATTTCAAGCCCTTACCCAAATCTCTTGTTAGCAACGTAGTTGTAATTGAATCCCTTAGGTGCCCTAACACACTGTTAAAATCGTTAGGTGGCGACTCTTCAAAACATGTAAACCCCTTTCCCAAAAGGAAAGAGTTGTCCCAACCAATGTCATAAACCCGATATTCCGCGAGGAAAAGAAGGGGGCGCGACAGCATGGCAACTCCGCTGGGGATATCCAGGATTTTACCATTTCAAATTGTTTCGTGAATTTGTGCCTTTATTTTAGATACTTGCACCATTTCCTATTCCCTCTACATGCAATTAATTGTTTACTTTGGTAGTTACTTTTCTTCAGAAACGAAATTGACATGTCTCTTTGTTTCCTTTTGTAACTGCTTTAAATCATTACTACCGTTTTACCGCTTTCTTTCACGTGAAAATACGTGACAACTTGTTTTAATACTTATTGCATAAATCATGCTCAACATTCATACTCCACTCGTGCCAAACAAAATACTATAGCAACGCTTGATGAGTGGTTGCGCCCTTCCTATCTTATCACCCACTAAATTCAGAAAGGCTTATTTGCGGTAAAATTAATCGATCAGCGGTGCCGAAGGTTCCGTGCCTTTCCCCCTTGAGTTGTCCGCTCAAGGATACCGGTCTAAAACCCCATAGAAACCTTAATCTGTTGCACTATTGCATGCATCATGGTCAAACCTAGTCAAGCTAAAGTGTCGTCCGCACGATAGCTTTNTGTTCTGTGCATTCATTTGGAGAGCTAAATGCTTCCTGCTAATTATTGATGATAAATAGTCGAGTCCGGTTGGAGTAAGGGCCTAACTTTATTTGCTTTGCAGAAAAAATGAGGCACAAAGTCCCCAGATTCGGCATGGTCTCTAACATCCACCCAAAACTGTTGAATTGGTGGGAGGATCTGCACTCTAGTGACAAAGCTATCATCGGGAAACACTTGGGTAATCTACCATCTCTTCTGGAAATCCATCCTAACAAAATGATAGTAGAGGCTGCTACCCTGTTCTGGGATCGTGAAAGGTCCGTGTTCCGCTGGGATCATCGAAATGGAGCCTTTGATAGAAGAGATAGGAGGGCTGGCTAACCTAACATGGGAAACTCCGGGGTTGTTGATGCCTGAGAGCCGCACAGGAAAAAGTTTCCTCAAAATGATGGGACTGAAAAAGGACGCGGAATTGGTATGTTTGGAGGATTCGTACATTCTTTTTGACTACTTGTACGAAAGGTATGTCAACAGCAAATCATACTGCACCTACCATGACGAGTTTGCTATCACCTCCCTGGGATACGTCCATCGCTGAGTGTTCGTGTTTATGGTTTGCTTTTTGGGTTTGATCGTGTTCCCGATGAAGAAGGAAAGGACCCATACCAGGCTGGCCATGGTAACTAAGACCATAATGAAAGGGGTAAATGGGCAATATTTCAGCATTGTGCCCATGATCGTTGCAGACATATATCGGGACTCAGAAAGGTGTCAACAAGGAGCAAAGCATTTCGAAGGTTGAAATTTATTACTTCAACTCTGGATCATGGAACATCTTCAAAAAGGAGAATATAGACAGGACATTCACCGCAGAATGTGGGATGAACACACCGCTTTCCATCACCCAAAGCGAATGAATTATATCCCTGACATGTTCGCTCAACCTGAAAATGCTGAGGGATGGGTTGAAATTTTTGATAACTTGACTGAAGAACAGGTTCAATGGATGTTTGCATGGTTTCCAACGGATGAGTTCATCATTCGAACCCGAGACGCATCATTTTTTATACTGAATTGTCTAAGGGGGACATACCCTTAGTCCCTCTTCGAGTTATGAGGCAAGCAGGAAGGAAGCAAGTCATCCCTAGGGTCGAGAAGATGAGCCATCTTCGAGCTGACTTTCAAAAAAATGATAGTCCTCACAAGTGCCAACCTCAGCACCTGTAGCACTGCAAGGTTATACTTGATAAAGACACCATCGAGCCAGACATGTATCACGCCGGTTGTACCCTTTTCTATCTTGGTTGGTTAGAAGAGGATCTGGGTGGTCAGAGCAAGCCGGGGTACGTCCCGGGTCATAGATGAAAGGTCCGAGGCACAAGTCAAATACAACCAACTGCGCAAAAGGATACGGGAAATTGAGGATGACCACTACGGGAATACATGAGTCCAAAAAAAACTGATCGAGGAATGGAAGGACATGGCTATCAGCGCCAACAAGAGGTTGGGGTACTTGGAACGAGGCATAATCGAGCTGGAAGAAAAGTTCATCAAAAGAGTTGAAGATTGTCAAAAGGCTGAGGGAGCCCTAAGAGGATACCTAGCCAGAACCTACCTGTTGCTGGGACTTCACGAGCTGGGAAAACTGTACAAGGAAAGCAAGAATGTAGAGTCTGGGAAAGGTCCTTCTAGGACCAAATAGATAGGAATGTCTTTATTTTTCTATCAATGTAATAAGGTCAACGACCATTAGTGACTTTTATTTTTCGTCTATCGTTTTGGGATTTGTCTATTTTTCTTATCAATAAAATGAGGCATTTAGCATTTTAAGTTCTCCAAATAAATTTGTCGCTAGGCCTACCCGGGCACAAAGAGGTTCCCAATTTAGGACATGCTTTCATTTCCGCATTATGTGTTTAAATACTGCAATACTCTTTTCATGATCCTCACTGACTTGGTTACCTTTTGTTTTTATTTTTTCTTACTCTCCTCCCCAAAAGGTTAGTTCGTGCATTCTGGCATCATCAGCCTATCGCACCAGATTCAAGAGCCCTCAACCTACTCCTCCCCCTAGTCCTCCTAAGGGCAAAGACAAAGGCAAAAGTAAGATGGAAGAGTCCAGCGGCACCAGAAAGGAGAATATGATTGAACGGGTAGAGGCAACTGATGGCCGAGGTATTCAGGTCCTGTATGAGAACATGTCACCACTTGAACAGAAATTGCTGAAGTTTCAGGAAGAACTCGATCAACTCCGGAATCTGGTCAATTTGTCATTTTCCCTCAACGTCCCCGACGTCAACCTTCCAAATGCTCAAAACCCCGCACCTCCACAAAATATCCCAAGACAGCAAAATCATCCTGCACATCACCATCACGTCACTCCCCCAAAGAACCAAACTCTCCCGACACAGTGCAATGCTTGCCACACCTCAAATAACACTCCATTACTCATCCCAGAACACCAAAATCCCACAAAGGACCATTTCCACACCTATAATATTCCCATCTATATGGAAACCGTGATCCACTCCACTCGGCCTATCCCACAGGCATCTGAGTCTGACGAAAAGGATTTACTTATCAAGAACCTGGCCGAGGAGCTTAGGAAACTGACCAGCCGAGTCCAGGGTGTTGAAGGAACCAAGGCGATTGAAGGGTTGAATTATGAAGACCTTTGTATCCAACCTGATGTTGAACTTCCCGAGGGTTACAAACCTCCAAAGTTCGAAATGTTTGACGGTACTGGTGATCCGAGAGTCCATTTGAGGACCTATTGCGGAAAATTGGTTGGCGTGGGAAAGGACGAAAGAATCCGCATGAAGCTGTTCATGAGGAGTTTGAAGGGAGACGCACTGTCTTGGTACATCAGCCAAGACCCCAATAAATGGTCAAACTGGGTAAGCATGGTTCTGACTTCATGGACATGTTTAGATTAAACACAGAGAACGCACCAGATGTGTTCTACATTCAAAATTTGAAGAAGAAACCTTTCGGGAGTATGCTACTCGTTGGTGGTGCAAATCCGCTAAAGTCAGACCTGCTCTAGAGGAAGAACAGATGAACAAGTTCTTTGTCCGGGCTCAGGACCCGCAATATTATGAACGGTTAATGATGGTTGAGGGCCACAAGTTCTCTGACATCATCAAATTGGGTGAGCGGATTGTAGAAGGTATTAAAAGCGGTATGGTTACAAATTTTGAAGCCTTGCAAGCCACTAACAAGGATCTACATTCCGGTGGTGTGTCTAAGAAGAGAGACGTGGGAGCCGTAATGGTTGCACAAAGAACCAAGTCCCCACTCAAATACCAAACATATCTGACACCTTCACTCGCATATCATCCAACCCTTTACCAAGCACCCTTACCAAATTACCAAGCTCCACAACATTCCTACCAAGCTCCACCACCCACATATCAACCTGCTTCACCCAGATATTCACAACCTGCTCCTGTCTACCACACTTATAATTCACAGCCATCACATTACCAATCACCCCCTGCACGCCAAAACTTCCCTAGACCTCGTCCTAATTTTGATCGCCGCCCTCCATAGCAATACACCGCCATAGCCGAGCCCATTGACCAGCTGTATGAGAAGCTCAAAGCTGCTGGTTATGTCACACTTATCCCTGCTGCCACCCTTGAGAACCCTTCTCAGTGGGTTAACCCAAACAAACATTGTGCATATCATTCCGGCATGAAAGGACACACCATCGAAGAATTCCACTCTCTGAAGGACAAAATACAGGCTCTCATTGACAATACGATTATTGTGGCAAAGGACCCCGCTCCAAACGTCCGCGACAATCATCTGCCATACCATAAGGGTAGAGGTATCCATATAATTAAAATAGAATATTATTGGGATCCCGAGGGGTCAATCGGGTTGATCGCAGAAGGCGATGACCCAAAGAAACCCGCAGTGACTCTCAAACCGATCATAGTCCAGAATCAGCCATTTGAGGCCGCTGAGGTGAATATGTCTATACCATTTGAGTTTGAAGCAAGGCCACCTGTAAAATCACCAGTGTCAATTGAAGTTGAGTTTGTATCTCCAGCAAATGCACCAACATCATTCAAGGTCACAGTCTTGCCACCTCGAACACATATTCCGTTTGAAGTAAAGATGGATGCACCAATTCTAGTGGCAATGTCAACCATACCACCCTTCTATTCAAACGCTATCCCTTGGGACTATACAGCCGAGGAAAGAAGGAAAGGCAAGGTCAGGTCTGAGGAAGCTGTCGCAGCACAGGGTATGACAAGAACTGGGAGGGTCTACACCCCTGAGCATCTGGCCGAGTCAAGCAAGCAGGCTGCTAACCGACCTCCCCTTATCAAAATAGGTCCCGATGGCCTTTGGAGAAAGGTACAGGCTAAGGAGTATTCAATCATCAACCAGCTGAACAAGACACCGGCAAAGATATCCATCCTCTCTCTACTGCAGAATTCCGAAACACACAGAAATGATTTGTTGAAAGTGTTGAGTGACGCATATGTGACAAACAATATCACTAGCGGGGAAATGGCCAATATGGTAGGCCAGGTGCTGGAGAGTCATAAAATCACTTTTCATGAGGACGAGCTACCACCTGAAGGATTAGGGCACAACAAAGCGCTGCACATCACCATGCAATGCGAAGATCATTTCATCACAAGGATCTTGATCGATGGAGGTTCCAGTCTTAACATCTGTCTGTTGATAACACTCAAGAAATTGGGTAAAGGGCTACATGAGATAAGGGATGGGGTGATTAATGTGAAAGCCTTCGATGGTTCTCAGAGGTCCACCATGAGGGAGATCAGTCTATGTCTACAGATGGGACCGACTTGATTCGAAGTGGATTTCCAGGTGATAGATGTGCCAGCATCCTACAACCGTTGTTGGGACGACCCTGGATTCATGCTGCTGGGGCCGTAGCATCAACGCTACATCATGCGGTAAAATTCGAGTGGAACCACCAAGAGGTGATTATTCATGGTGATGGTAACAACCTCATTTATAGTCGTCAAACTACTCCGGTGATTGACGAAAAAAGGAAGATAGGCGGAGGAACTTACCACCATATTGAACGGGTCAATGATATCGACAAGGACAAGTGGTGGGACAACAAGATTGAGAGCATCCTGAACTGGAGAGGATATGAGCTAGGCAAAGGGTTCGGTAAGAACCTCCAAGGAATCACGAAGCCCATAAAGCTTAAGGAACATGGCACCACTTTCGGTCTGGGGTATGAGTACACTTGGCAGGAATTCAACGACTGGTCACCAGCTTGGCGCAGTCCCTATTACCCTTTGTAGCGGTCGATACCTTATCTTGAGCAGACTTTCAAGCAGGTCGGCATTATTTACGGTTCATTCGAGGAAGAAGCACTTGCAGCAATGAGGAGTTTGTTCCTAGAGGACGAAAATATGGATTGTTGTGTTGTTCTCGAGGAGGAGGGGGAGGAAGACCCTTCCATACAGACTGTAATCAAGGGGACATATCTCAAGAATTGGTCTATCAAGACAACCAAAGCCCGACGAGCCTCGAGGTAGCAAGGTTAAAACAAGCATTATTTACTGTTTTATTTACTAAATGATTTTCTTTTTCCTGCATTTTTCAATTTCTGCAATAAAGATCTTCAATGTTCAAAATAGTTATTCAATATATCAAAGCATCTTCTAAATTTCTCTTACAAATATGATATTTATTGATATTGTTTTCTCTCATTAATTTATTTATACATCATTACTATTACTTGTCTTGATGAACCGATGACTGTGACATGAAACGAGACAATGCAACAAACAGACATTGATTCAGATGAAGACGAAATACCTGACGAGATTGTCAAAGAAGTTGAGAACAGGCCTAAGTCCAACCTAGATGAGACTGAAGTTATCACCCTGGAGGATTCAGAAAACGTCAAGGAGACTCGCATCAACATTCATTTGTCACCATCAGAAAAGAAAGAATACACAGAGTTTCTAAGAGAGTATGAGGATGTATTTGCATGGTCGTATGATGACATGACTGGTCTAAGTACGTCTATTGTGGCTCACAAACTCCCAACCAATCCAATGTGTCCACCGATGAAACAAAAGCTCAGAAAGTTCAAACCCGACATGGGTTTGAAAATCAAAGAAGAAGTTACCAAGTAGATCAACCCCAAAGTTCTCCGGGTAGTGGAGTACCCGACATGGTTAGCCAACATTGTACCTGTGCCAAAAAAGGACGGGAAGGTCAGAGTCTGCGTCGACTACCAGGATCTCAACCGGGCCAGTCCGAAAGACGACTTACACTTGCCAAATATACACATTCTGATTGATAACTGCGCCAAGCATGAATTACAGTCCTTCGTGGATTGCTTCGCTGGTTACCACCAGATTCGGATGGATGAGGAAGATTCTGAGAAAGCGGTGTTCGTCACGCCATGGGGAGTGTATTGTTACAAGATGATGCCATTCGTCTTGAAGAATGCAGGGGCCACATACATGAGGGCCATGACCACCATATTCCATGACATGATTCACAAGGAGATCGAGGTGTACGTGGATGATGTCATTATCAAATCAAAGAAAGTTGATGATCACATGGAGAATTTGGGGAAGTTCTTCAATAGATTGCGAAAATATAATCTGAAACTAAACCCCGCAAAGTGTGCATTCGGGGTTCCTGCTGGGAAGCTGGAATTTATTGTAAGCCGCCGGGGAATATAATTGGATCCGTCAAAATTCAAATCCATTCAAGAGCTACCACCGCCAAGGAACAAGAAAGATGTGATGAGTTTCTTAGGAAGGCTTAATTACATCAGCCGGTTTATAGCACAATCTACAGTCATCTGTGAGCCAATCTTTAAGATGTTGAATAAGGACGCTGTGACCGAGTGGACCGATGATTGTCAAAAGGCTTTCTACAGAATCAAGGAATATTTGTCAACACCGCCAGTCCTAGTACCGCCCGAGCCAGGCAGACCTTTGTTACTCTATCTTGCAGTGTTAGATGGAGCTTTCGGCTGTCTTCTGGGGCAGCACGATGAAACAGGAAGGAAGGAACAAGCTATTTATTACCTCAGCAAGAAGTTCACTCCATATGAGGCCCGGTACTCTCTATTAGAGCGTATCTGTTGTGCTCTAACTTGCGTCGCCCAAAAGTTGAGGCATTACTTCTGTGCCTACACAATTTATCTCATATCAAGGATGGATCCATTAAAGTACATCTTTCAGAAGCCCATGCCCACTAGCAAGCTAGCCAAGTGGCAAATCTTGCTGAGCGAATTCGACATTGTTTACATGACTCAGTGTCTGCATTTGCATTCACATATTGCATAAGGCTACCTTTCTGCCTTCCGAGACTAAATGTCGTCTCCATTTGCATTCGCATATTGCATAAGGTTACCTTTATGCCTTCCGAGACTAAACAATGTCTCCATCTGCATTCGCATATTGCATAAGGCTACCTTTCTGCCTTCCGAGACTAAACGCTGCCTCCATGTGCATTCACATATTGCATAAGGCTACCTTTCTACCTTCTGAGACTAAATGCTACCTCCATCTGCATATGCATTGCATAAGGCTACCTTTCTGCCTTCCGAGACTAAACGCCGTCTCCCATTTACTTTTCAAAAGTCAACCCCTGTCTCTATTATTCGCTTCTTTTCGGGCTAAGCTCTGCCTTTTTAATTCGCAAGACTAAGCTCTGACTTGTCAGCATCATGCTATTGCATCTTCATGGGATGAAATATCGCCAACTTATCCAAATGCGTCATCGTTCGAAGGCACCATCTTCATGGCCCGAGAACACCATGTCATGGCCTGAGGATCTCTTTTTATCAGCTTGCATATCATTATTCAAAGGCATCATGGTTCGGAGGCACTATCTTCATGGACCGAGAACATCATTTCATGGCCTGCGAATCCTGCATCAAGCAATTCATGGCCCAGGACATCATTGTCTAAGGACATCATCCTTAACCGTCCAAAGACAGCATTCATAGTCCAATGGGAATTTGCATCATGTTTAAATTACGTACGATATATGCTTGTTATTCATTTGCAGGTAATCCGGTTAGCAACAGCCATCCAGGCAGGAGCGGTCCTGCTCCAGTTCTCCTAACTATCCCATAAGCCGCTTGATCACCCAACATTGCACTTTGCGCCCGTCCTTGTAAAACTTCATCGGTATACTTTGTCGGTGGCTCCTGAACTACATGGCCTAATTCCTGTAAAACCAGAGATATGTAGGCAGCTCAGAAACCAGGGTGCGACCCAAACCCCTTCAAAACCATTTCGCTTGGTCAAAATTGGCCATCATATCTTTACCCGACAACTCTTTCATCCTTCCCGGGTAAAGAGGGGCAACTGTGTTACCCAATTTTTCCTCAAAATTATTTTCAAACTTACATATTACTTTTAAAATCATTTTTATGTGGGTGGTATTTTTCCAAATTTTTTCGTATTTTTATCAACTCAGTTTTCTATTTATTTAGTATTTCCGTATTCAATAATTATTCATAAATTATATTATAAATAATTTCAAAATATTTCTCAGCTAAATATGTCATTTTTTCAATATATTTAATTTTATTAGGTTTTAATTATTAACCAATTAGCATTGTTTAACTATAATTATACAAATTTTGCAACAATGACCTAATTGCGCATTCATGCTATTTTAATTCGATAATCAGTCATTTTTGTGTTTTAATATTAGCTAATTACCTTAATTTTCATCTATGTGGCATTAATTTCATTTTTACAGGATATTTTAGTAATTATTTATTTGATTTTATGGGTATTCAACTAATAGCCCCATTTTATTTAAAATTTAGCCTATTTTTAAATCCAACCCAATACCCAACTCTTCAGCCCAATTAAATACCCAGCCCAGAGCCAATTTCATACCCGACCCAACCCCGAACCAATCTGATATGTTGATAAATTTATATCAACGGCCCAGATTCCTATTTCTTTAATTAATTCAAACTAACCCCCCCAAACCCCTCTCATTCTCACTGACTCACATCTCTCTCTTTAGTCTCTTCTAGAGACTTCTGTCTCTTCAGCTCCGATGGCTCTCTTCATCTTCTCCGGCCACCCCACGCCGGAGACCCTGAAACCTCCATCACCCCTGCTTCTCATGGCTCTCTTATGCCGGTGTTTTCATCCCTAAGGACCTCAAAGGGCGAGAACCATATACTTACACCCATGGTGTTCTTGTCTACTTCAAGCCCCCAAAGCTTGATTCCGAGTAGGGTTTATGACCCTGAGGCTCGAGCCAGTGCTATTCGAGGTCTTTCTCATCTTCTCTGAGGTTTTATGTGAAACCCTAAGGTTTGAAACTTCCGATTCCTTCAGATCTACAATAGATCTATGCATATTACGAGTTATTATGATGTTTCCTTTAAAGATCTTCTACTTTTCTAAACGGTTCTTCACTTTTAACTAAGGTTCCGAAACCCTTTTTCAAAATGGTTTTCTTTGTCGATCTTTTTAACACTATCTCATGATTTTCCCTCACATTTTTCATTACTGAAACCTTTTCACATGATATTCTGATTCTGAATACTTCCTTAAATACGTGAGTCTTTCCTTTAATCAGAACTAATTTCGGATCCCTGATCCCCTGTGATTGATACCCTTTGCTGATTTCAAACCTTTGAATTATTTTCAGGACCTATTTTGTGGTTAGTTACACTCTTTACTGTCTCTTGACATTGTTTCCTTAATTGAAACTTTCTGAAGCTAGCCCTAATTTCCTATGCTATACTTATTTACACATTTACCTCTTTCCTTACTTGTTACCAATTTATTACCGTTTGGAGTTAACTCCCTCAATTAAGGGAGTACTTGTATTGATTGATTGCACTGATTGATTCCGAGTCCCATGATTGCTGGACAATTGGACTCCTACCTTATTTTACCTAGACTTCAATTTGTTATATATATGCTCTCTTTAGGACAGACACACACATGAACTGATCTGTTAAAAATCTCTCTCTCAAATTAAAAAAAAACTCTCTGCTCTCTCTTCTGTGCTAGCTACTACTATCCTAAGTTAGCCGGCTGCAAGCCAAGGCTAACTATTGTGCATCTCTTACTTCTTGTTTGTGTTACTGCTTTCTTCACTTCACTGGTATGTTCTAATTTAGATTTCTGCCCTCAAACCAACGTGTTTCTATCACTGTTGTAATTCAGTGTGTTTCTAATTTGCTTTACTTATTATTCAACATGTATGTAGGATCCTGAACTCCCCTCTTCATGTTAAGTTAGGCTTTATTTGTCCAGCGTGTTTCTGTATTCTTAGCACCTGCTTCTTACGTGAATCTCCATGCCTATGATTGGTACATTAGTTTAATCATGGTCTTAGTTGCTTGGGTGTTAATCTAACCTAGTACTTTATTGTACCCCTAATCCTCTGAACCCTTAGAAGTTTCTGATTGTATGCCTATATGTGTGTCTGCCTGTTACATGTTTGCCTCACATGCTTTGTATTTGTCCCTCAAATCCCATTATCCCTGTTTGTTATTGTTGGACCATCCCTGGTCTTTTGTGTGATGTTGAACTTCTATTTCCCTCTTCAAACTATTTTCTTACTTACCCTTCCTCAAAACTGTTTTCTTGCTTAAACTCCTTTTAAAAAAATAAAAAGCATTCTCACATATACTCTTAGAAGTCTAGGTTCTTCCCCTTCTGTGTGAGCATTACCTTGGGACCCTTGAGCTCCCTCTGAACTCTGATACAAAGAGGCTGGCCATTCCACACTGCACTTACTCTATTTTCGCTATGAAATTTGGGTGTGAGCACTGCCCGGGAGCCCTTGAGGTCCTTAGGGAACTCTAACACACCCAGATTAGGAGAAGGTTAATAACACAAAGGGCATTGAGGCTTGGAAAATTTGGGCCTAATTGAAGGCTCCCTATAGAAGTAACTTCTTTGGTTATGTAATTCATAATTCCCGGTCTGTAATAATTTGCAAACAAATATTTGGGAATGGATAGTGAAAAGGGGATGGTAGTTATATAGGCTATCCATGTTAAAGGGTAGATACCATACTTCTAGGTTTACATTTCTTACGTGTGCACTAGAAATTCATGCTTAGGGCTGATTGTATGCAAGCATATCATGCATTAGATATCTTGTTCCATAGATCCATGTTTACTGTTTCATCATCCTATTATGGTATTATCGTTTATCATATAGAAATCATGCTCTAGGATTAAACGTTAATATAAAGCCGTTATTCATGTAAAACGGTTCTAATATCGCTGTAATGTTGTGGTACACCTAGGAATCATGCTTAGGATAATAATGCGCTAATAAACAAATCATCTCATATTTGATGCATAGCATGTTCAGATACTGTGACTTTATGCATTTAGAAATCCTGCCTAGGAATTCTGCATACCTCCCATTCTGCATCCCTATGTGTATATGTTAGATATCATGTCTTAGGACCTCATTCAACACCTAGTTTAACTATTGATTGCATGAAAAAGGCCTTAAAATAGTTTCACCATGTTTTCAAACAACTGGGTACTGAGTATTGTCATACGCTTAGGCAAGCCTTAGGTGTTAAATCTATTAAAACTGGAAACATACTCCTTTATACCTGCTGCTTGACTATTAATGGTTATAATCAGTAATAAACTGATAAAATTCATCCTCTAAAATGAGTAATAAAGTTGCCTCACTATTGCATTCTCACCTAGATATCATGCCTTAGGTTCTGAAGTTAATAAGGCGTTACTTGTGTTTGAGTCGTTCTAATCATGTGCATAATCTGTGGAGGAATACTTGGACCTCGTATCTGCTCTTATTTGTTTTCCCCTTATCTGAAGTCCTAATTGTCATTGTTTGTCGCTTAGAATCTTGTCCTTTAAACCTAGGGGTCAACCTAGTACTTCTTTTTAGGATAGTAGTCCTAGCTTCCTCCGGGACTGATAGGATGGGACGGGTAATAGCACGCAAAAGAGTCTGTGACCAACACACACTTAATTATCTTCACGGGGTGGGAAGGGTAGAATATGAATATGATGACCGGTGCGCTAATACCACGTGTAGCCCCTGTTTGAGGAGTGATTATCGGGTATTGCATTGATGTGATCCATATTATTATAAACCTAGTACACCTTTATATGCTAGCTCATAATCTTCTTTACTATTTCCTAAACATCTATATGCTTAAGACTTAAATCCTCTTTTATTTGATCTTGTACTTGTTATTTGCTAGTTGTACAAATTCATGAAACCATTTGGCCGGGAACCACACTTGTGGATCCTGATGGGTGCCTAATACCTTCCCCTTAGGATAATTTCAATCCCTTACCCAAATCTCTGGTAAGCAACATAGTTGTAATTGAATCCCTTAGGTGCCCTAACGCACCATTAAAATCGTTAGGTGGTGACTCTTCAAAATAAGCAAACCTCTTTCCCAAAATGAAAGAGTTGTCCCAACCAATGTCATAAACCCGATATTCCGTGAGGAAAAGAAGGGGGCCCGACAAGATTCAGGGCCAATTTATAACTCTGAGGGTTTCATTTCGAAATCTAATTCATCGGGCAAATTATCTACAAGCAAAACAAAAATACCAAAGAATTATAATATATATATCTATGTATTACAAATACACATTTACTACGCTCCCACAGGAGTTTTATACAAAGAACAAGGAAGAAAAATCTAAGTCCACTCTCGGGACCAGATCCTTCGATGGCCCCTCGGACCAGATCCAACGGTGGCCTTCAAATATCAGCATCGGCTAAAGAAGAAAGGAAAAACTTGGCGTCGATCTCATCCGCCTTGGCCTGCTTTATCTCTTCCGGGAGGTCAAAACCCCTAGTGTGAATCTCTTCGAGGGTCTCCCTCCGAGACCTGCATCGGGCATACTCATTGCCCCTCCTCTCTCTATCATAGGCTCCCCTCAGCTCGGCCCGAGCATCGTAATCCTCTTTCAAATAAATGGCCACCTTCTTATCGGTTTTCGCTCAAACTTCCTCAGCTTCAGCTCAGGCGTCCACGAACTCGGCCTTCATATTCAAAAGATCAGTCTCGAGCTTGACAATCCTGCTCGTCTGAATCGAGATACTTTCTTGAGCATTATGAAGTTGTATCTCGAGGGCATAGGCCTTGGCCAAGGCATTCCTTTGGGCCACAACATGAACGCCTATCTGCGCCTTCAACGCATCGTATTCGGAATTTGCTTGCCCGACTTTGTCCCAAAGACATTCCAACGCTTCTATTTTTCTCTGCAGCTGAAGCACCGAAACATTAGTTCTCAAAAACTGGAAAGGAAGCATGTACTCCTTCAGGATTAGAGTTAACTGATGCTCGAAATTGACTTTGTAGTTTCGACTTCGATGCATCTCCGATCGAAGATGTATCAACTCTTTCATTTTCTTATTGCAAAGAAGCCTGAGATATTTCTCCTTGCCCAAGGTTTCCCCCAACTTGGCCTCGCAACGGAGCAACTCAGACTTGAGCTTGTCAAAAGCCTACGAAAAAGAAGCTTCAATTCAAAAAATGAAAATACAAAACTGAAAAACTAACAAAGCCAACCAAAACTTACCTCGGAATAGAGCCGTTGAGCCTCCTCAAAAGATGAGTGTGCGTCTATTGGCCTGGCCCGATCGGCCCCAGTTGAACCACTTTCGGTAGGGGCATGATCACACGAGACCCCACTTGGTTCGAGCGGCCCCTGGCCCCAAACATCCCTCGAAGTACCTTCGAGGGCGAAAACAGATGATGATGGAGGAATCTTTCTCTTTCCTTCTTGAGGAACCTCTCCCTCGAAACTAGAGGTCTCTGTCCTAACAAGATCGGCAACCTCGGGAGGTCCCCTGGCTCGAGCCGTAGACGAAGAACCATCCTCCCTAGGAGAGTTGATGTCCACAGAATGACCGATATATATAAAGACCTCCTCAGCGACGACATCTCCTTTGTGTCTCTGGGAAGGCCCCGCCTCATTGAGAATGTCCTCATCCATAGAGGACCTTTTTTGCTTATTATCCTCCCTCGACTCCGAAGCCGACGGGCCTTCCCTCTCCTCAAATGGACACGGTCTCACCTCGGAGAATCCACCAACACCTGTGGTGGCATAGTTAGTACACAAAAAAGAAAGCATTCCTTAAAAGGCAACCGCATGGCTTATACCGTGGTGCTTTGATTCCCATCTGCCCTTCGATAGATCTCGCCACTTGAGTTCGTCATATCTCGAGGAAGCTGCCAGCATCCGAGTCCAGTCTGCAATATCAGGGATCTCCTCCGGCATCCATGGTACCGCTGAGAAAGAGAAAAAGAAACTTTCTTATAAATCGACAAGAGTAAAGCGCACTAAGGTACGACATAGTACTTACGTTTGAAGTTCCATTTTTCGAGAAATGGTAGGAAATCCGCAGGAATGATGTCGACGGTCCTCACTCGGACAAATCGACTTATCCATCCTTTGTTCCGGTCCTCATCATCGGTGGAAATGAAAGGCTTGGTGGATCATCTTCGTAACGCAATCAGGCCTCGATAATGCTGAGGCCGATATAATCTAATAAGGTGGCTAAGGTAAACTCGAGCTCAGCCTTTTCGGTAAAGTACCTCAACATCAGCGGTATCCGTCAAAAGGACGAATGAATCTAAGCCAGGGTGACTCGGTACCTTTTGCAGAATTCGAGCACAAGGCGGTCGGGGGGGCCCAATGTAAATGGGTACGTATACACGCTCAAGAATCCCTCCACATAGGTCATAATATTCTCCTCTCGGGAAGGTATCTGCAGCATCACATTGTCTCCCCATCCGCAATCTCTCCTCACGACCTCGAGGTGGTTTTCTTCTTTTGATCGGATAAAACTCCGCGCATGTTCTCGATGGACCGGGGCATCAAAAGGTTTCTCTAGTGCAAAGTCTTTTATCAAAGCAAAGAACACTCGCCATACGCCGGCGGTGTACCCCAGTCGGGCAAGAAGTAGAGGTAAGGTTTTCCTCTTATTGGTGAACAGACATGGGCACGACATCCACAACTACTTTAGCAAAGGTAAAGAGGAAGAAATGAAAACATTTTCGCAAGATTAGAAAAGGAAGAGATGTTGAAGAGGAAGCTAGTTTCGCAAAGTTACAAGATTTAAACTGAAGAGGAAGCCTCGAAGGTTTGCCTCCTAGCTTTCAAGCGAGCATAAGCAACTGCCCGAGCCAGTTTTAGCTCGGCTTTCTCGGATATCTCCCTTACCCGATTAGCGCCAAGTATAGCACTGAAAGATAAAATTGTGGGTACCCAAGTACCTGGTCGATGAAGTCGGCCCTCTCTTGGAGCGCTCTTTCCGAGCCTGCCCGGAGGTTGGTTAGCTCCTCTTATTTTCAGGAACATAGAGCCTCCAGCTCAACCGACTTCGATATAAGCTTCTCAAGCTCCTCTCCACGATGAGTCAACTCATCTTGCATCTTGGAGAAGGCTTGGTCGTACAACTTCTTGGCCTACAGCACAAAGGAAGAAAATTAGAAAGCAAGAGTAGAATGTCGAAGAGCAGCATATTATTTCAAGAAAGTAACTTGCTTTTGGAGCCTCTCGGCCTCCTCGAGGGCAAAAGGGGCATCAATATCGGTCTCTTCCTGTACACCTTCAAAATAATCTCTGAATGCGTCATCCCTCCGTGAGAGGTCCCTAAACCGGGGGAATTCCTATCTTGGGCATCTCGTATCTCCCCTAGAGAAAAGAACGGGCCCGGTTGAAATCCATCGATAACATCAGCCTCCATCGAGGCTTCCTCTTGCCCCCGAAAAATTTCGGAAGCAGATCCCTCGAACTCACCGATGCGGACTGTGCCACGTCCGACGGGCGGCTTAAGGACTGCACCAGAACCTTCCTCGAGGGTCTCCTCAGCACATGGCTAGTCCGCATCGGCCGCCTCCAACTCAGCAGACGACCGCCCAACAATTCTCGAAGCACCAGCGCTTCGTTTTTCCCTTTGTACCAAAGGGCAAGTATTATCACTTTTTTCTTCGGGTCGCAGACTCTCAGCGACCATTGAGGATAGGACCGTGGCATTGGTCTTGGGCTTCCGAGCCTTTGCCTTTTTGGATTTGGGAGACTCCGTCGAGGCCTCCTTCTTCCTTTTCTTGTCCTTGGTAGTCTTCGGAGCCTCTTCCTCACCAGGAGGGGGCGGTCTCATCAACACGCCTTCCCCAACGCCTGCACAAGCGTGATATATCAAACTCACCACCATCGAGAATACTTACAAAAATTAAGGAAACAACAATAACGAAAGCATACCATGGTTCTTAGCCTGCCACCGTGTTTTAGCCAGATCATGCCAGATGCATTTTTTGTATGGAAAAGCGGAGTCCAAAAGTTTGACCCACTCCGGAAGGTCCTGGACAGCGCCGGGAAACCAAACGGTGGCTACATAATTGGAAGAAAATCAGTCAAGAGAAAAAGAGGTGGCAAAACATAGTCAATTCAGGGATACTTACGTTTCATATTCCATTCCTCCGGGAACGACATTCTATCGGCAGGGATGATGTCGAAAGTTCTGATTCTAATAAATCGTCTCATCCATCCCCAATATTTATCCTCGTTGATGCAGGCGAAGAACTCCTTAGAAGATCGATGGTGCAGCTTAATTAGGCCCCCTGGGAAGAGACGAGGGCTGTATAATCTGATCAAGTGGTCGAGGGTGAAAGTCATTCCCTCGACCATGTTGGTAATGTGTCGAATCATATATATAATTCTCCAAAAAGAAGGATAAATCTGACCGAGTGTTACTCGGTATTGACGACAAATGTCAAGAATCACCGAGTCAATCGGTGGAGAGGAAGAATCCACGGGCCTAAAGTAAAAGGGTATGTATATACACTGAGAAAGCCAGCCTTATACATGACTATACTTTTGTCAGCTATAGGGATTTTTACTCGGGTCGCCTCCCCCCAATGGCAGTCAAGTTTTACCCTCTTGATATCAGATACTACACTTATATAGCGAGACATGGGCTCGCATCGGCCCGGTGTAGAAGGGGGTTTTTCAATTGTGAAATCGGAGACGGTGTCGAAAAGACCAGGGATGCACTGCTCGATGGTAGGAGGATCTTTTGACTTTCCCTTAGACGGGCGTGATGAATAAGCGGCTCCCTCGTTTTGAGGTACCGTTTTGGAAGTTTTTGTCATGGTTATAACTGAGTTTTGAAGAGAGAAGATGAAGAAACAAACATAAATAGAAGATGAGAGTGCGAAACACTTAGTGAAAGTTTGATGATTTGAAGATGTTGTAAAATTATGAAAAGGCAAGTGATTGAAATATTTATAGAGGCCCTTTGGGCATGCTTGAAGTGGAAAGGTCGAACCAATAACGATTCGTGGGATTCTCGAGAATTGTGTTGATGACGACCTCTGTGCAGATTTTTACGTCACGTCATTTAATGCTCTGAAGAGACTGACGTCATAATAGGGATATCGGAGAAGCGAGGATTCAAGACTGTTTCTTATCAATTCATTCTAAGAAACGCGGGGACTATCTGTATACGGCTAAAATTGGAGAGCCCGATGTTATGATCATTACGATACTCAAGAATCGAGGGGGTGTGTCGAGGATCCTCGATCTCGAGGCAGTGGAAATCGAAGACCAACATAGAAAGGCGGGAAACCCCAAAAGGCACGTGGTTAAAGCTGACCAAGTACGCAAAATAATACAGGCCCGTACCATGGCATTAAATGGTTGTACCAACCATCTGTCTTTGTAATAATTACACATGTACTATGTTGGGATTCCCTCTCATATATAAAGGGGACCCTTGTCATTCTGGATGACACATGATATTCAATACAAGAACAAGAACATTCTCTACAATTGTTTCATTGATTTATCGCCTTTCATTTATTGTGTTCATTAATTGTTCTTCATTTATTACTCGTTATTGATCATAAAGAGGCCATCTTCGAGGCCCTCAGTACTATTGTATCATTCTCGACAGGCCCCTTTCAAGCTCTTGAGCTCGACCTCGAGACCCCATCTCTCTACTGCTCAGTTTGCACAATCTCGTTACCTTTCGTTCTTATCTCGTTTTTTCACCTCACTTAGCAGCTACTGCCTAAACAACTAGTATTAAAATAGATCACTTATTTTTAGAACCATAAAATCAAATATAATTGTAATTACCATTTCCAAGGTAAACACATATAAAAGCAGAATAAAAAACAACAAGACAGTAAGGTGATCAACAATGAAAGAAAACAAAGGTTAGTCATAAAAACCTACTATCAACAGAAAGCGAGACTGCATGTCAATACTACTTTTATGAGCACTCAAGACTACCTACTCTACTACCCTAATCTTCAACCTCCATATCTCCCTATCAAGGGTCATGTCCTCGGTTAGCTGAATCTGCGCCATGTCTTGCCTAATCACCTCTCCCCACCTCTTCTTTGACCTACCTCTACCTATCTGTAGGCCCTCCAATGTCAACCTCCTCACTTGTGCCCACCTTGTCGCGAATAACCTCAATATTTATTTTACATGATATAAAATATATTTTTTTCATTTCAACAAATAAGTAGTTTCTTTACATAAAAAAATATTTTCTTTCATTTCAATAAAATGAGTACTTTCTATTATAACGAGAGTCATTATAGGTTAATCTCATAAAATTGCACCAAAGTATTGTAATTTTAATTACATTTATTCTACTCGTTTACTTTGATGAAATTATAATTATCTTCCTTTGGGGAATTTATGTGAACTTTCCCATCCTCATCTCATTACGATTTTTTTGTTGTTTCAAATTAAAAGAATGTGAAGGACAATCCTTTTAAAGATCAAAATCTTGAGGTAGAAAGGATCAGTATTTTTGGAGGGAAAATTAAATATTAAAATGTTAGGTACTTTATAAATTTTATCATTTTGTTCATTTATATATTTTTGAAGTAAAGTATGTACTAATTCTATGTTAATTAAGTTCATTTTCAGAGTAAAAAAATTATTATGATATAAAAATCACTATCCTTAATCTCAAAGGTTAGTAGTTCTATTGCAGCTGAATTATTTATTCTATTATTGATAAAATTCTATTTATAGTTAACGAGAATCACCTTCATTATGTGTTTCATGTTTAAGTTGTCCCAATATATTAAAAATAGATTCTGAAAGAAAAAAAGTATTTTTATTTTATGATGTAGAAAATGTATTTTCTTTTATTTCAATAAAATGAGTACTTTATTTTCATGTTGTAGAAAGAGTACTTTCTTTTTCAATCAAAAAAGAGTATTTTCTTTTTAGTTATGGTAACACATTAGTTCATTTGAATTTGTATGAATTTTTAAAAGAATAATTAAATTCTTGAAGAAAATAGAGTCCTGAAAATGTTGGGTATTTTCTTTGGGGGGGGGGGGGGGGGGG
>ML338325.1:0-36478 GCA_005239505.1 Nicotiana paniculata
GAGAAGACTATGAACTCTGGGACATAGTCACTGATGGTCCTCTATCTACCATGATGAAGACTGTTGAAGGTATAGATATACCAAATACAAGAGATGATTGCACTGCTGAGGATCTAAAGAAATTGGAGAAGAATGCAAAGGCCAAAAAGTGGCTAGTACGTACACTATGTCCAGACGAGTACAGCAGAATCCAAAGTTGCACCACTGCCAAAGAGATTTGGGACACCTTGCAAGTAGCCCATGAAGGAACACCTCAGGTAAAAAGGTCAAGAGGTACTCTATTGTACTCTCAGTATGAAAACTTCACTATGAAAGAAGGAGAGACTATCCAAGAGATGTACACAAGGTTCACAACCTTGACTAATGAACTAAAGCTTCTTGGAAGAATCATTCTTGAAGAGGATAAGGTTGAGAAGATCCTAATAAGGGTCTTGCCTATTTCTTAGGAAAGTAAAATCACTGCTATCCAGGAATCCAAAAATATGGCAACCCTCAGATTGGATGAGCTAATTGGAAACCTCACTGCCTATGAACTAAGAAGGAAGACAATGAAGAAGGATGGTCCAAAGAAGGAGAAGAGTCTAGCCCTAAGAATCACTGAGGGATCAGATCTGTAAGATGATGAGATGTCCATGATCACCAAAGAATTCAAAAACTTTCTCATAAGGAAGAAAGGCATCTCTAGAGGAGGAAACTACAACAAAGCAAAAGCTCCAGAAAGACCAACCAACGAGGGATTCTATAAATGTGGTAAGACTGACCATCTCATTAAAAACCTGTCCTCAGTGGGAAGTATAGTGGAAAAAAGAAATATATGAGAGAAGGAACAGGTTCAACCCAAGACAACCACAACAAAAGCTATGGTTGCTCCTTGGGGGGAAAGTTCAGACGAAGAATCAGAAGATAGGGAGACGGAAGATCATGCGCTCATGGAAATTGGAGAATCTGACAAGGAATCACATGAAGAACCAGAGGTTCAAGTGAGAGGAGGCAGCCAAATTTGGTACTTGGATAGTGGCTGCTCAAAGCATATGACTGGGAACATGGAACAGTTCCTTTCACTTGAAAGTCTCAAAGGAGAAAATGTCTCCTTTGGAAAAGGAAAGAAAGGTGAAATCATTGGGGTTGGTAAGGTAGGTAAGGATGATACATGATCCATTGAACATATGTATCTAATAGATGGATTGAAATATAGCCTGATCAGTGTATCACAACTGTGTGACAGAGGTAACCTGGTTGCTTTTACTTCCACAAAATGTTTTGTGATTAACCTTCTTACTGACNTCTAGGGGGAAGCAGGTAAGGGAAAATAGTCAGTACCACCAGGACGTTGGAACTGGTTCATATGAATCTATGTGGTCCTATGAGAACTTTGATTAGAGGTGGTAAGAGATATGTGATGGTGCTAGTTGATGATTTTTCAAGGTTCACTTGGACCTTATTCCTGGCATCTAAGGATGAAGCATTTGATATGTTCACCTCATTTGTCAAGAAAACTCAAAATCAATTAGGACATCAACTAGCATCAATAAGATCTGACCATGGTACTGAATTTGAGAATGCTAAGTTTGCTGAGTTCTGTGATGAACATGGTGTTAATCATAACTTTTCTGCTCCTAGAACCCCACAACAAAATGGGATTGTTGAAAGGAAAAACANTTGACCCTAGAAGTGATGAGGGAGTATTCTTGGGATATTCATCACATAGTAAAGCTTATAAAGTGTATAATAAAAGAACTATGTGTGTAGAAGAAAGTATACATGTTGTCTTTGATGAGTCTAGTTGATTGTAGTAGGAGTTTTGAATATTGTATCTTTCAGCTTTCATAGAAGAAATTGTAATAGGTACGTATTGTTCAAGTTAAAGTTAACTTGAGGTGTGTAGAAATTAGCTAGCGGCTAGTTACTACAAAGGGATTAGAGTTAGTCCTAGGATTACAAAAGAGTTTATTTTGTAAGTCTGTTTGGCTCAGAGTTTTAGTGAAGAGTTTGAGCAAATCCTACTGAGGAGTAGGTCGTGGTTTTTTCACCTTTTGAGCCAGGTGTTTTCCACGTAAAAATCTCAGTGTTTTTACTTTACTGATTTTTATTATTCCGCAACAATAGTAGTTGAAACACCAAGAAGAACCAGGTTCTTCTACTGAGACAATACTCAAAAATTGGGCACCACACAAAGTAACTTATTTTCTTGTGTGGTATTGAAGTCTAAAACAACAATATCTGAACATGCTACAGGCTGATCTTACATTCAGTCTGCAGTGTTATAGATGTCACACTTAGAAGAAACTAAATTCAGAATGTAATTTGCAGTTTCTAGGAAATATTTTAAAAACGAATAAGGCAAATCTGAATAACACATCATTAATCTATCCATGTCCAAAAGAGACTTAATTCTTCTTTATACCACACCACTCTATTTATGGAGTTTACAGTGTAGACAATTGAGATGTAATACCTTATTCTGATAAGTAACAAAAAAACTCTTTAGAGAGGTGCTCACCACTACAATCAAATTGCAGTAACTTAATATATTTCCTTGGTGCTTCTCCGTTTCAAGTCTTAAAAACCTTGAATTACTTAAATCATTAAGACTTACAGTGCATCAAATAAATATATTAATATTTTGAGTAATCATTTATGAACATCACAAAATACTCAAAATTATCTCTTACGAGTATGTTCATTTAACCATACAAATCAGAAATGATTCATTCTAGCTTACCACTAGCTTTATTTCCTTTTGAAGGGAAAACTCCTTTAGTCAAATTTCCTTCCAAACAGGATCCACAAGTTGGTAGTGCCTCTACTTTCAATGAACCTTAAAGTCTGTCCTTGACCAACTTGAAATCCTATCCAGATTAATATGATTTAGACAAAGGTGCACATATAAGTTTTACTCAATTATGAGGAACATATTCTCTTATGAGATAGACTAATATTGTTTTGTTCAGGAGAGACATTAATATAAAATAACAAGGTCATGCGTTCATGTACCACAAGAGATAAAATATTTATCAAGCTAAAAAACTCAAGAGTTATTCTAAACTTAAAACAAATATCCATCTCTTATTTTGCTCATAAACCGGAATTAAATTCCTTCTAACAAAAGGTACATATATTGCATCCTTTAAATTAATGTCTTATCACTATCAAAAAAAAAATTTAACAATCAATTCGACAAACCACATAAAGTCATAGTGGAGTTGAGATAAAATATTAAATAGATCATAATAAGTCAAAACACTGAATAATAAAATTCAGACTACATTCAATATTTATATACATACATGCATCTCGAATAATAAATTTCGATGGGAAGAGAATCATTCATGCAAAGCATATTATATAATGCAAGAATTATACAATCCAAAAAGAAAGAGAACCAGCTCAGATTGAGAACATACTATTATTTTCAGATAATTGTACATAACTATTTAATACTAAAATTTCAAACACACTACACATATATGTATCAAGTTCAAAAACTCAAGAGTTATTCAAAACTTAAAACAAATATCCATCTCTTATTTTTCTCAGAAACCGGAACTAAATTCCGTCTAACAAAAGGTTCATATATTGCATCCTTTAAATTAATGTCTTATCACTATCAAAAGAAAATTTTAACAATTAATTCGATAAATCACATAAAATCATAGTGGAGTTGAGATAAAATATTAAATAGATCATAATAAGTCAAAACACTGAATAATAAAATTCAAACTGCATTCAATATTTATATACATACATGCATCTCAAATAATAAATTTCGATGGGAAAAGAATCGTTCATGCAAAGCATATTATATAATGCAAGAATTACACAATCCAAAAAGAAAGAGAACCAGCTCAGATTGAGAGTATACTATTATTTTCAGACAATTGTACATAAACATTTAATACTAAAATTTCAAACACACTACACATATATGTATTCATGCATCTTGAATAGAAACTTTCGATGGGAAAAACATTACTCATGCAACATACATATGTAATGCCAGATTATTCACTCAATTAATTAAAACAGACCCAACTCAGATGGAGAGTGTACTGTTTATTTAAGTCAAGTGAACATCATAATTAATAACTCTAGTTTCATTGATCCAACATGTATACTCAGATGGAGAGTAAGTACACAATATCAATTACTAGTATTTCACCTAGTGAGCTTACAATAAATCTATCCGATATGGAGGAAGACCTAAAGTCAACGCGTAAATTTATTACCCACTTAAAATTAATAGTGGAAGACCATAGAAATATATTTCTATCACCACTTAATCATGATTGTATTTTAGTTACAAAATTGATTCAACCCTTAAACTCAGATAGAAAGTTAATAAAGGTTATCAATAACTAGTAACTATATCTAGTGAGTTCATAATAAATTTATCCGATATGGAGGAAGACCTAATGTCAACGCGTAAATTTATTATCTCACTATAAATAAAAATGGAGATCATAGGAGTTAATTCCTATCACCACTTTATCACAACCACAAACTTTTCTCTAAGAATTAAGTTCCATAATTAAAAAAATGCTCAAAACTCCATTTAAACGGTCTTAAAATGCCAAAAATTAATGGGATGTTTCTGATAAACCTACCAAACTTCAGATCAATCGGAGATCGTTAAAATCACAATCTCCAAAAATTACAACCAAATTTGAAAAGTTACCATTTTAAGCATTTTAAAGAATTTAAAATATGACCTACGTTATTATATACCAATTCATGCAAAATCAACATGCGCTATCATATTCCAGATTAGACATAAATAAAATGATAGAAAAAATGACTTTTCGTATGTAAATCACATTTTAATCCGCCAAACCTCCAAAAAACTCATCTAAACGATCCCGAATCGTCAAAATACGATGTGATTCACTACATAACAATGAGTTCTTTTTAACTAATCATTTCCGATGATCCTACCGAATTTCAGGTCATTTGGAGATCGTATAATTCACAATCGCTAAAAACTAGACCAAATTCGAATAAATTATTTTTGGCGTATTTAGGATTAAATCCATGTGATTTGAATTCTTAATATATATCATATCAAGTTAAAGTATCATGTTTCATATTTAACACAAATATAACCGATATATAAAGAATTTTTTTTTCATATTTATAACAAATTCAATTTAATAAACTGCTTAAAACCCCATCTAAATGACTTCAAAATGCCGAAAAACAACATGATTCACTGCATAGTAGTGGGTTTTTCTCATTAGATCGTTTTCAATGAACCTACCAAGTTTCAGGTCAATTGGAGTTCCTCAAATTCATGGCCACCAGCCTGTAACCAAACTCGGAGAATAACTGTTTTAAACATTTTCATGAATTAAAATAAATATGATATTGATTTTCATTCTCCTTATAATTATACTATGAGCTCAAGATACATATTATGTTCTACCTATTTCTAGGATACACAATATCTCCCTCTGCATTAAATTATCCTTTTATTAAACACAGCCTAAGATATCATATTTTCTCATGTTCGGAAAAAACTCCAATATCTCTTCTCATGGATGGATTTGGTCTCACTAGTACCCAAAGATAAAATTATTTTCTAGTTAAAAAACTCCACCACTAATGTAGATTTATCAAGGATATTTTTTACATGGTACATTAAGCAGATTTTAATGAATCTAATAAATAGACCATTTTGTGGATCCTACTTATTAATCATAATATTCAATCCATGAATAGACATAGTTTCACATGTACAATTTATTAAGAATAATTTTCACATGGTACATTAAGCAGATTTTAATGAATCTAATAAATAGACCATTTTGTGGATCCTACTTATTAATCATAATATTCAATCCATGAATAGACATAGTTTCACATGTACAATTTATTAAGAATTTTTCATGAGTTCAAATAAATAAACCACTTTAGTGGTAACTATTTATTAATCTTAAAATTCTCAATTTACAAGTGAAAATACATGTAGCTCATAAAATTATTTTATGGCAGAATATAGACCATAACTTAAGAGTCATACCAATAATATAAAACTCATACAAAATACCGTCATATTTCACTTAATACATCATACAACTAGAGAACAAAATTCTTCATCGAAAATCCATGACTAGTAATCATGTAGGGCATGAAGACATAAACTAAAATTTGAGAATTTTCTTACGCACAAATATGCCAAACGCACCAATCATTAGTTATCCAGCATATCAAACAGAGGATTTCACTTTCTTACAAAATAGTTATATCATCACACAATACCAAGTATACCTTGTAAGACCTAGTCAATAAAATCCTACACCTCTATTATTGAAATTAATACAATAACACGTCTATTTGCTAATATCAATGTGTAAACCCATTATATCACTAGTCTTTAATCATGGAGACCATATGCGGTCACCCCCACCACCATTGAATTAAAAACAAATTAAAATGATTAAGAAATAATTTCTAGAAAATAGAAAAACATCCAAAACACAATCCAAACGACCTCAAAACGCCCAAAAATCCATGATTCACTGCTAATCATTGAGTTTTTCTCACCACGTTATTTCCGATGGACCCACCAAATTTTGGCTCAATCGGAGTTCGTCAAGTTCGTTGACATCCGAAAACACCGACAATTCGGTCAAAATCAGGTTTTATGTTTTTCTATGGTTTACCCAAAAAATTCAAATCACCCCAATCAAATATTAGTAAAAAAACAGATATATCATGATTACAAGAATAACCCAAATTTTTCTGCAAAGTTAATTCACAAAACAGCAGTGCAGTTTTTTAGAAAATAACATATACATGTAATTAAAAAAACGCACATAAACACAATATTCTTGTTTCATGAAAAACCTTGTTATCTAATTAGATGTGAGTGGGCTCTGATACCAATTGATGAATTATTATATGCAGCGGAAGCAATCCCAGTAAATTGGGGCATTGTGTATGTCGCTGTGGTAGATTGGGAGCGTATGCTGTCGTGGACTCGTCGGGGTGTACGGTTAGTTTCCTTCACTGTCGTTTTTGACAAGTTTTACGTATAGATTGTGCTGAGATATATATAGTGTTGTTATTGAATAATTGTTTGGGCCTTATGAAGTAATTATTGATGGATTATTACATACAACGAAAGCAATTCCAATATCCAAATCACATGTAATCTAGGCAAGTAGCATATACGGAGTTTTACGGGTTACTTCTTGAAGCGTGAACATATCTCTTCTATCGCGTAAGCCTTCAGTTCCATAACTTCTCAATGGAATCTCCACCACCCTCTTTTCGTGATCCTCGAATGTTCTACGGTCTTATATTGTGTTACCCAAATAATACCCGAAAATAGCAGTTTCGAAATTTCTTGAAAAATATAGCTGAAAATTTCGGCCACGATGACTCTCTCCTCTGGGTGAAAAATCTTATGTATTTATAGCACAAGTTTTAAGGGTTAAAACTCTTTTCCATAATTCCTTTATTTCCTATTATTTATGCACAGCAGGGACCACATAATTTAATTAACAAGGCTTCCAATTATGGAATTAATTTATAATTTTCGAAATTAATATCCACCATAATTAGTTACAAATTATTGCACTAAAAATTCATAATTACACTCCTTATTTAATTTCGAAATTCATCCATTAAATCTTATTTAACTCCCCATGTTAAGATTCAGATACTAATCAATTAAACTAAAGTACTGACGATTTAATTTATTGATTATTTCCTTTATACTTTCGCTTAACTTATTTCATGTGTCGGATACAAAATTCACCGGATGGGTTTACACATGAAAACCTATAAGCTTTCATAAAGGTGTATCATCAATCTCTAAACCGAGACATGTATTCCATCAACTAACTATTACTTCGCCAATGTACATTATTATTGTCCAATTTATCAAGCATATTGACCCACGAAAGATAATCGCTTTTTAATAAATCAAAACAATAATAATATACACAGCTAATAATAATTATATCAAGATTAAGAGTATAAGTACATTTAATGCCTAGAGAGTTTATTTTATTAAGTCGGTATAAAATACTTATCTCTACTTGGTCCGTTCATTACATACAAAATGTACTAGCACAAGAAGTTGGAATCAAATCATTCCCATAATCAAGATAAATTATATTTAATATTGTGCTACAATCATTCCTGATGGTTTGTCCAATTCCATCATTAGATTATGAACTCAAACTTTATACTTATAAGAACCAATGATTTAGCCTTCCGCATATAAGTTAAACTCTATACACTAAATCATCTACTATATAAGCAAATGACACAGACTAATATATGATCTATTTAAAATTTTATTAAAAATGAATGAACAATTATATCATAATAAATACTAAATCTAAACCAAGCCCATGGTTACTAGTATATATCCCAACAATTATAAGGTGAAAGAATTTCTTTACATATTATTTATGTGCTCGTGCATTTGTATTTTCTATTACTTGTTCCAGAGGTATTCAAAGTGGCAGGTCAAGGATCTTACTGGGTTATATTTACGTATAACTCGCTCCTTACCTGCATGTCCATGCAAATACTATTTTTGAGAACGGGGCTAGTGGCTAAATAGTATGTGAGCACATTCTATTGCTGAGGTGAGTCGCCACATTGTTTCGTGGAGGCCGATGTTTCAGTTTTACCTGTTACATGTCTTTTATTTCTTTTGGGATATATATGCCCGACAATCAAACTCATATAAATCTATTAGATGTTTCATGGTCTTAGTATGAAATTTGGTTAGAGATTTATTATTTGAGTACTCATTGAATTTTATTAATAAATTATAATTTTAGTTGAATAATTATTAGGTATTCAAATGTTTTTATGCGTTTGGACTTGTATATGTTTCTCTCGGTGCTTATATAAAAGATTAAGAATAAAAAAATTGGTTTATCTGACGAGTAGTGTTAACTGAATGCCAGTCACGCCTAGAACATAATTTGAGACGTGACAATACCTTAAGACTTGGTCCAAGTAGGACACATGTTTCTATCGACAACCAAAAGCAAAGCCAAATAAGCAGTAATTCTTTTTCAATTTTTTTTGAATTATGTACTTCTTCTGTCTCATATTAACAGTCATAGTTACTAAAAATATTTGTCTCAAATTATTTATTATTTTAGAAGTTCAAGATAAAATTAATTTTTCTTTTCCTTTTTTACCTTTAGTATTAATTGTTCTGAAGATGGAGATGATACATAGATAAAATATATATACTTGATGAAAAGAGATTTTATCTCAAGACATAAATAAAGGTATAAAAGTCTAATCTATTTTTAATTAATATTTTTAAGAAATGTGTAAAAGAAATACGACAAATAATACGAGACAGAGGGAGTACGTGGTACAAAAGAGGAGTGGGAAAATCATGTCAAACTCAAATTGTGTGAAATAATTATATATTTATCTTCATTTACCTTTACTTCACCTTATTTGATGTTCTATTTTTTCTTTGTTTCCAACAATTGACCTTATTCTAATTAGGACAAAGAACTACAGATGAAGCGTGTAAGTAAAACCCTCCACGTTACGACACGTGTGATTGCTTACAAAAGCACGTTCCATCATAATGCCAAATTGTACAAGATTCATTCTTTCCCACAGGGGGTCAAGCCCACTGCAGATTCTTGGTAAACAAATGGTTCTCAGGTTGCCATCTCATCATTTTCCTAATTTATTTTCTGTTTCAAAAAATTTCCCTCCTCATAAACTTAAATATATTCCTCAATTACACCAAAAAATAAAATAAAAAAATATCCCAAACCATTTCCATTATATCTGCTTTCTTCTTCTTCAATTTTTGTTTATCTTTGATCCATTATTGGCTTAGTTCTTGATTCCTTAGAAGCTGTAAAAAATGGCTCAATTATTGTCCCCTGTTTGCACAGATTCCCTCAAATTACAGAACCCACTGCAGTGTTTTTCTTCAAGAAGTAGATGTCCCAATTTGGCTAATAATTTTAATAATTTGAATTGGAGCTCAATTGGTCATTCTGGAAAGAAGAGAGGATTAGGGAGAATCAAAGTTGCTTATCAAGATTCTGCAGCATCTGAGGAAATTCCTGATGATTATTATGCTGTTTTGGGCTTGGTAATTTACAACTTATTCTCCAACTTTACTATGTTATTACCTTTCTTTCCAATCAGCAACATTCTTTTTGTGCTAGTCCAGTCATTAACTTCTCAAAAAACCAAAATTTTACTTCTTTTTTTTCGCTGCCTTTGTGTCTGCATAGGCTAATTGAAGTTTTTTTTTTTGCTTTTTCATATTATTTCCCATTAGCCAACTTCAAATAATGGGTAAATTTTAAATGCTAATTCAAATGCTTCATTAATTCTATAAGGAAAATATACTACTCCGTGTCAGTCTATATTAACAAAAGGAACATTAATTATCAGTAGTACTTATCAAGAAGCTCAATATGCTGATGCAGGACATGGCAAATGCACATATCTAGTAGTATAATTTTGCCTGTTATGTTTATAATTCTCCTGTCTGTTTCCTTTTGTGGAAAATCCGGTACTATGCATTTTAGTAATTTGTTAATACTAGTGAGGCAAGACCATATTTCACTGCAAACAGTAATTGGAGGTTATACTATTAGCTACCTTGTTAACTTTTCATGGTCATTATGTTGCCAGCTTCCTGATGCTACATCCGTGCAAATAAAGAAGGCGTATTATAATTGCATGAAAGCTTGTCATCCAGATTTGAGTGGTGATGATCCTGAGACGACGAATTTTTGCATGTTTATCAATGAAGTCTATGAGGTGGGTGCTTGTACTATTTGACAGTGCATGTATTTTGTCTTGCAATTCAATTGCTAATCATTGTAGCAATTTAGATTCTTAGTGATCCCGTGCAAAGGAGAGTTTATGATGAGATCCACGGGTACACTGCCACAGCAATCAACCCTTTCCTGAGTGATTCATCGCCAAAAGATCATGTATTTGTTGATGAGTTTAGCTGCATAGGTATTATATCTAACTTTTTATTTATTTCACTTCATCTTCCTTAAGTTTCAGTTTCTAAATTCTACAAAGTCATGTTTGTACTAATGAACGAAGCTGGTTATCGGTCATCTGATATGTTAACCGCCTCCAATGAATTTGCAAATCATTCCTTTTTACAAGGCTAGAAAAACGAGAATGTTTCACGTCTCAATGAGTCTGGAAAGCTAAAAGTAATTAGGAAAAACTGCATAGATTGTGTATAATTTTAGTGCAAAGCGTTGTACTATTGGTTCTGATTTTGTTTCTAACTTTGTTGAACTATGTTAAGGAAGTTTTGTCAATACTTTGAAATAAAAAAGATTTTGCAGCACCTTCTTGAAAAAGTATGATTTAGAACACATCTATCTCCTTCACAGGCTGCAAAAATTGTGCTAATGTTTGCCCAAAAGTGTTTGGCATTGAGGAAGACTATGGAAGAGCTAGAGTTTACGATCAATCTGGAAACTCTGATTTAATTCAACAAGCTATAGATAGCTGGTAGGTTCTTGCTTCATGGATCTAGTTGCTTGTTTTGAACTTCTATATCCATTCTGCTAAAGGCTTAATATAAATTTGTACTGTCAAGTTTCAAGTAAGAATAGACATAGTTATTATTTTCTTTCTGGTCTCTCAATGTGGTATGATTCTGATTCCTGATGCAAAGCACGTAAAGTTGCAATAGTGATGCTGTAGATTCGCAATAACAAGTGTAACTCCGGAGCTTATATTTGTGATGCATCTTCTATGGCATCTTGTTTTTTTTCATATGCGGCTATGAGATGTTTCAAAAGTCATATTCTTCTTCTACGGAATGTTTATGACACACCCTAAGCTTAGGTATACATAACTTGAGACTTTAGTTAATCCTTTAGATGACAATGATTATACTATCTATTTCCCCACCCATAACCATAAGTAGTTACAAGCTCATCATATGAGCTTGTACTTTAGCAGTTTAAGCTATTGCGAAATGCACGTCTGTTCGGAAGATAGACTAATGTGAATAAGTTTACTTCAAATTCAGGACATATCTGCACTGTTAGTTTTAACAAAGATTCTTATGCTACATTAGGCTACTTTTTCATAAGGAAAGGAAAGAAAACTTGATTTATGCATATATGTCAGATGACTTTGGAGTTCATCCACTTAATTGATACATGCATACCATATTGAACTTGTTCAAGGGCTGTAAAATCAACAACGGTGATCGTTGAATGGATCCGTACTCTGCTCAAAACTCGGTAGCACAGGGAAATCCGCTTGGGTGAAAAAGGTGTCTCTTCCTAAAGATAGAAGATCTAACTAATCCTTCTCTAAAGCATAGGAGTACTTCTTTCTGTTGTCTTGGAAGTTACTATTTCATTTTCCACAGGGCCGGATCTAGGGCAATAAGTACGGGTTCACATGAACCCAATAACTTTTGCCTTGACCATGTTTTTGTAGTAAAAAGTCAATTAATTTTAAAAGAATATTTCGCTTGGAACTCAGTTCATTGGTCGATTATTATTGTATATTACTCTGAGATTGTGTAGGAACCCTTAAGCTTAAAATCCTGGATCCGCCTCTGATTTGCCAATACTTTTTGACTGTTTTGATCCTTAAGTTTTGTAATTCTGCTATATCTATCTAACAAATTTGTAGGAATGACTGATATTGCTAGTCAAATTACTAGTTCTTTCTCTTTGCAGCCCAGTTGATTGTATCCATTGGACTTCCGCCGCACAGCTATCTTTGCTTGAGGATGAAATGCGAAGAGTAGAAAGAGTAAATGTGAGCTACATTTCTCATTTAGTTTGGCAATTTTATCTCCAAAGCACATCGGTTTATATTTCTTTATGATTTAGCTGCACTAAAATGCTTGATAATGTCATAAGTTGATGCCCTGCTGAATTCTACTCGGTAATACTGCAGATGACAATAACCTAAGATTATGCTTTTTGTTGACTGAACTTGCCTAGTCACCAAAATTTATGAAGGTGAAGTAATCAAATACTGCTTTAATCATGTCATTTAACTCTTGGCAACAACGAAAATTATAGTAATCAAAATCCTTGAAAGGTAGTATAGTGGTTTTCACTAATCAGGCAAGCTGAGAACTAGAAGACCATGGGCAGACTACTCTTATTTGCTGATTTAGTAAGTTGGTGGCCTAATAAATGGAATATGAGTTTCCATTTCTAGCAGATATCATATAACACTCTTTCTTGGCTTGGGATCCTTTTCTATTGCTTGAAGCTGAATATGATTTGGTGACGTTGAAGGTGAATGTTTTAGCAGGTCTGTAGGTTTTGAGAAGATATAAAAGGATTATGTGGATGTAACCGTCAGTTATTCAGATACAAAAGGACTATATTGAAGTAACAGAAGGTTATTCAGACTAGTCGCAGAGGAATGCTTTTTATGTATTGCACTCATTTATAGATAGAAATAAGTGTGCAACTTCCTTCCTGTCACGTTTGGAGACAGTATTCAATGATCTGTCTAGATTACTGATTATCCAAATATTTGTTTAAGTTTCTGCATTAAAGATTTTAATGACTCTATCAGCTAAATAAATATGATTCTAGACTTCTCAAATTCCTTGATCTTGTTTGATCTTCCTTTTAGCTTGTTAGTGAGTGTAACATGCGCAATTTATGTGTCAATAGGTTGCCTTCATGCTTTCAGGAATTGGCGGTGGATCAGTGGATGTTTTCAGAATGGTATTCCATAATTCTGTTTTATGTCTCTTTGATCGGTTCGTTTTGTCATTGTTAGTTTAATCACTAATTAACACTATCATCATATTTTTGGCCTTTGAAATGTCCATAGTCTAGTTGCAGCTGTACAACGTTCCAAGTTTTGTATAATGGCTTGATTGAATCTATCTTCTATTTAAGTATCTTTTTCGTAATTCACATCTAAAGAACCTTGGGGAGTAGTTTCACTTGGAACTTGTCCTATGCTAGAAATACTTAGTGCTTCAGTTGTAATGATACCGGAGGAAAGGAGATTAATGCTCTTAGGTGTTTGATAATCTAAGCTACAGTCTACAGATATATCATTCTATTTGTTAATAGAATATATTAATGCCGAAGCGCTCGCTTTTCCCTACGTTTAGCGAGAACCAACTAGGTTGTAATCAAATAGAATAACTCGAGATCAAAGCTTGAGAGATACACTAAGATATCTACATGTGAAGTGCCTGATTAGATGTTTAGTCATTGCTAAATATATGTCTAGAAGATTTTGTCTGAGCAAATATTAGTTCTTCCTCATATTGTGATGGAAAGCTAATTCGTCAAGAGAGTTATCCATGAATATATATTCTCATACCAGACTCAATTCGAAGAATTCTATTATCAGAAATTATCGTGACCCTTCAATTTCAAGACCTCACTCTTTCAAGTGGGGTTTAGAGGGAGTTAGTCATTGTCTAACTCTACAATGTATAGAATATTGTTCCAGTACATCTACAAAAAGGATAGCTTGCTCTGGTTTGCATACATGGTATAAGTTTTTTTTTTCCGTTTTTCAGTTTCCTCTTTGTGAAAATTTAAATATTATTTTGACATGATGTCTACAACTGGTCTGTTTGTCAATTTATGGAAAAACACCATTAGTTCTGTTTTATTGTTTGGACTTGTTGGAAATGAGAAAGAGCCTTAACCAGTGAAACTATGATTTGTAAACACTCTAGAAATCAGTTGTATCATCGGCTGAATTAGTTTTATTAGGAACCTGTTCTGATTATGAATCTGTTCAGTTAAAGTTCAGCTAATTATTTGCTCTTCTCCAATTCACCTTACGCATCTGTATCATGTCAAAATGCTTTATGATGCAGGCGAGCATCCGGTGGGAAAAACGACAATCTAAAGTCTTGGTAAGAACTCCTGGCCCAAGTTTAAAGTATATGTCTAACTACCTTGTAATATGCATATTTCAGTTTTTTTTTGCTTTGCTTATATTATCGCTCGTTAACCTATATTTCGGACCAGCGATATGTTATATGTCATACTGTGCACGTGGTCACTGTTGCAAAGGTTTACTTTTATGCATATTCCAGATTTTTTTTGTTAATCATGCATTAGGAAATATTAATCTTTAGCAAGTGTAGGCATGATGCTGCAATTTCCTCTATTATTATTCATCTTTCTCTCCTTTTGAGCAGTGCAATTTCCATGGTTATATATATATATATTGCTATGTGACCAGGAGGTCATGGGTTCGAGCTGTGACAACAGCCTCTTGTATAAATGCAGGGTAAGGCTGCGTACAACAAACCCTTGTGGTCCGGCCCTTCCCCGAACCCGCGCATAGCGAGAGCTTAGTGCACCGGACTGCCCTTTTATATATATAAATTGCTATGAAATTTTATAAAATAATGGTAGAGGTACCTTAGTGGTATATTGGCAATAATATTGCTATCAAGAGTGGTAAAGATGGGCTTGTTAGTTTGTTTAGCAGCGGGGCATGTAAAGTTGTTTCTACATGAGATTTGATACGCGTATTTCTGCTCCTACCGATGGCTGTAGCATCGTGATTAGACGGAAAACTGGTATAACATGTAAATTATTGCAGGAACAAGCTAAAATCAGAATGATGAAGAACAAAGATTCTGAGAAACCTGAATCATACTGGGACAATCTATGGGGCAATGCTAAAGACTATGCAAACACAGGTAGCAAACACAAACCTAAATGATTTCGCTAATGTGTATTATCTCCACATAACCTAATTTGATTTGATTGCGGCAGAGGAGGAAGTGGAAGAAAGAACAAAACGAGCTGCAGCAGCTTCTCGAAGATGGAGAGAGTACTCAAGGAGAGGTGCTGATAAACCTCCTACCTTCAAACTCCCGGAGGCCATCTCCAATGACAATTGACGTACTACTTCGTAACCGACGACTTTCTAGCATATGGTACATGCATCTCACCTTTGTAATATATGGTTGTATATGATTTGATGCATTTAGATATAGTCTATTCATGATAATCGTGGTGCATTCCCATCTCAATGTAATTATATATAACCAATATTAAGCTCCTTACATCTATCTGTATGTAAGATTAGTCATAATTCAATGAAAAGTTATATAAGGAGAAACAATTATCCAACCTGTGTACTCTATACATGTTATTCATGATTAATGGTTCTATCTGATTACCTTAGACACCCACCCCCCTCCCGCCCCCACCCCACCCAAAAAAGCACCCCAAAACCCAGGCAGGGGCGGAGACACAAGTCGTCCTACGGGTTCGGCCGAACCCAATCCTTAATACTTGAAGTTGTGGTCCTGAAATTCAGAACCCATAAGGTTGGAATCCTGGCTTCGCCTCCAAACCCAGGTGGACCTTGTCCAATCGTCAAGTTTATATTAATATGTGGTAGGTATTTTTACATGATTCTTCTTTGTGTTATATCTTATCCATCATGCAAATACAGAATGGAAGAGGCAGAATATACTTTTTAATATTCTCAGTTGAAAGGGTGAAGCATGACTCAAATTTGAGTTGTTTTATAAAGAGCAGTCTTTCAAATCTAATTTCTTTTCACAACTATTTTGTATATTGACTTTGGTAAGTATATTAAACAAAACAAAATACTCCATAAGTTTAGCATGAGTATTATTTTAACCAAGGCGTATTGTTTACCTACTACCCCCTCTTTCTGGGGCCTTTTGTTTATTTTGTTGCCTCCTTTAGTTGACCATGTTCTAAGATATTACACATTTAGTTTCATAAACCTTTTTCTTTTGTCTCCTCTAGATGATAAATTATCATGATATACTGCTTCAAACAAATGCACACTTCTGCCTATCAAGAAAAAAAGAAAAATAAAAACTTGCAAAATTATAAGATGTTGACTACTTTATATAAGTGTGTGATTATCTTGACTACCTGGACTTGTTGGGGAGTGATGTTGATGTCATAATTTGTTATGTCAAATTGGAAACAATATATCTACCTTTAAGGTAAGTAAGATCTGTGTACACGTTACTTTCTCCCGACCCTACTGGTTGTAATTTGTTATGTCAAACTGGTTGATAATTGTTGTTCAAATTTGTCATCACAATTCGTATCTTTTTCTTGGTGGTATCACTTGTAACTTGTTGGTATATCGCTCTCACTTTCACATTATTGAGATTGGTGGGTAGGTAGGGATGAAGCTATGTTGGTCCAAGGGTGGTCAATTGATCACCCTTCGCCGAAAAATTATACTACATATAAGGTAAAATATTACTTGTTATTGATAAAAAAAGACTTTGAACATCCTTGCATAGTCCACCGGCAAAGGGTGTTTAAATTTTTGAACACCCTTAGGGGTCGTGTGGTATGAGGTATAAGAAGGTATAATGCTGGTTTAAAAATTTAATACCACCTTAATACTTTGTTTGGTTAGCAAACCTGATATAAGTTATCCCGGGATTAAAATTAGTACCGGGATAACTTAAACCTTATAGAGGGTGGGGTAATTAGTGCTAGGATAACTTATACCTTCTTCTTAGAAATTATGCAATTGTCATTTTTAATACAACATACCAAACAGTGGATAAAAAACTATAGTAGGAATACTAATCCCAGCATAATTAATCCTGGCATAAGCCGTATTCAAATCAAACGACCCCTTATTGAATTTTCTGGCTTCGCCACCGTGGGTCGGAAGCAGGAAGGGATCGTGAAGCTTATACTTGAAATAAGCTTATGGTACATTAATTATCAAATTATGCAAGCTGAGAAGCTGTATGTCGGTAAATCCTTTTAGCTGTTTAACTTTTATCCTTTTCTTTTGAGTCTTGAATTTCATTTCTCCATTACATCTGCTGAAAATAAACCATGGCCAGTCTGTAAATATTCCTTGTCAAACCAGAAAGTATCAGGATTTTTTTTTCTTCCAAAATAGCTGCCATATATGCGCACTTGGAAAAGAGATTTTTTCTCCTAAAGTAAAGTTTTTTTTATGTACGTGTACACGCACATTCACGTATATAACTGAGTTTAGTACATGTTGGTCTAGAAGAATAAAACAAAAAATTAATTTTAGTTTAGTAAGATATTTTACACACTTAGGTCTTCTACAAGCTAATTTTGTATAATAGGTATCCTGGAAAAAAGATGTGGTAACTAACTTGATATAATAAACTAGTAACAAATCTTTAAACGTATATAACTTATATTTATATTTGATTTTATTGACCCTTTTACGTACTAAGCACCATTGTAATATTACATTCAAAATAACAACACAATACAATGGTAACAACCATCCATAGAAGCTGTTACTTACTCCAATCATTGTTGTTCTGTTCGGTGGAAAGTCATGTCAATTAGGAACCATTTGACTGATTCACGTTGAAACTTCAGTTAATACGTAGTTTTATTCACAAATGTCCTTGTTATTTAAGCCGCCTCACTTTTCTCTCCCAAGCTCTTTGTTAAGTACAAGATAATTATCACATGGACAAGTAGGGATGCCAAACGGGCGGGTGGGGTCGGATATGAGCGGGTTAAAAACGGGTAATTTGGAAAAACGGAGAAATTAACCGTCTCGGCCTGTATTTGAGACGGATAAAAAATGAGTTGTCCGGCGGATAATATATCCATATTGAATATGATCACTTTTGGGAGAATTTCTAGTCTCCCAAACTTGAGCAACCCCCAATTTAAGGCTTTACAAATGTAAAAGTTAAACACATTAGTTATCCATCTGGTTAACCATTTTCTAAATGGATAATATGGTTCTTATCCATATTCGACCCATTTTTAAAAAGTTCATTATCCAACACGATTTTTAATGGACTAGTCATAGGTACGCGCTTCGCGCGTGTACCCATATTAGTTAATACACAGTTTTATAAAATTACATAAGACATATTAAACAATATGTTTTGAGTTGTAAAATAAAATTTTTAAAAGTATAAGCTTTAAAACTAATGAATATTTATAACGATACTCCAAGGGATTTAAGCTCAAAATCTAATTTTTGTACCCACAATATTAAGCTTTACTCTAATATCACATGTTAAACTAAGTGAGTAGCATGATTATACGGGCGGAGCTATCGGCAAATGATAGTTAGTTAAATTGATAAAAGAAATTAAATTACCTCTGAAAAAGTTGATTATATTCTATGAGTGCGACAATTATAAAAGCATATTATTAAATAATTTTCTAACATACAACTAAAGCGAGAAGATATGCAAGATCTCATAGTTTATTTCCGATTGAAAAAGACGTATGTAGTTAAATTTTAAGAGAGAACTCATCCAATGAAGAAAATTAAGTTACCTATAAAAAATATTATTAAATAATTATTTTGTTTAGTGTGAATTCTATTTTTAAAGGGTAAAAAGAGCGAACGATATAGATAACTGTTTTCTTTTAACTATTTTTTGCGATGGACAATCAAGTGCATTCTTTATTGATTGATAGTTAGACTAGTATAATAAGCTAATTGAGAGGTAATAACAACATTTAAAGCAGAGATGAAGGTATACAGTTTGATTGGTCATATGCGGAGGCAGGATATTTCGATTTATGTTATTGTATCAGTTGAAATAGACTAGGAATATAGGGAGGATATTCCAAGATAAATATCATTTGGATGTATCTAGAAAGTTCTTGATCTATAGATATTACGTACTAGATAAACAAAGAAAGTCCACGTAGAAAAGTCAGTATTGGTTGGTCTACACAATGTTTTGTTGCCCTCTCCACTCTCGTGGATGGCACTCATGGACCAATTCAATTTCTTGGAACTTTTCTCCCATATAATGATTTTGGCAAAGTAAAAAAAATAGAAAAGCAAAATAAGAAGAAAAAAGAGGATGTGTATTGGTATAAGCTTGTGATTCCTATATGTTCTTATTCTGAAAATTAATTTCGGACAATGGTTTTCTAGGTTGAGTGAAAAATCAAATTTCATTTTTTAGCCGACGTAAAAAATAGTTTGTGACTTCTTTTATCTGTTTAAACTTTGATAAACAAAAATAGCGTAGAAATGACAGTAGAGGAGCCACTCTAACAACAATAATAACATATCCAGTAATATCTTAACCTTATCCTTACCTTGTAGGCATAGAAAGATTATTTCCAATAGACTCTCGGCTCAGGAAAGCATAATCATCACATTAACGAAAATATAGACAAGAAGGGACAGTACCAAAAAATCATATAAAAGTAGGATAAAAACAACAAGATAGTGGGGTGATTAACAATGAAAGAAAATAACGGTTAGTCACTGTCTAGGAATTAGCCAATCCGAAACCATTTTGTAAAGACAAACTCCCTGGTGGATGGTAATGAAATCTAAAGATATTACTTTTAGATACAAAAATTTCTGAGATACTAATGAAAATTTGAAAATAATTCAGTTGAAGAATTTAGCCATACAAATATATTACAGTTAGAAAAAAAGAAGAAGCAACTCATACTTGCAGTTTCCCCTTTCATCATCATTTTGAAGAATGCCATTTACTATCTGACAGTAGAAGCAACAGTATGAGCCCAAAACCTAAGCTGATCTTTAATTTCCATTTCATTTCCTAAAACTGGATTAATCCTCCAACTTTTTAGTGGATTTTTCTCCATTTTTTTCTTTTCCTCCCAAACAGCCCATGCTTCAGAAAGATGAGGTCTTGAAACTGCAACTTCTAATTCCTCGATTCCTCCTATATTCTCTTCATTTTCCCTTCCCAATCTCCTCAATCCAGGAAGTATTGACACCAAACTTGAATCTTTATCTTTATCTGAAAACTCAAAACCAAGATCCATAAACCCTTTTAGCTCCTCAAACTCTAATTCTGATAAACTTTTACTATTATTACTCTTCTTTTTTCTCCTTCTATAACTTTCTTTACTCTTAACACCTCCTTCACCTGCCTCAGAGGAAAATACAGATTCTTTACCAGAAAGAATTGGCTCGAGTTTAGGCTCAACAAGAACAGATTTTGGTGAGTCTTCTGAATGAAAAGTGCAATCTTTAGAGCTCAAACATTGATCACTTTGAGATCTGACAATAAAAGTTGGAGTCTTTGAAAGTTTTGGCTGTTCAAGAATTGTTTCATTGGATTCAAGATTTGGGTTGGTTTTTGAAATTACAGAAAAGGGTTGTTTGGGTTTGAATATTTCAGATTCAAACCAGTAAGAATTGAAGAGGTTAAGCAATTCTTCAACGTCCATTAGTGTCGGCAAAAAGAGATGAGGTTTAGAGATAGGTTTTAGAAGTGTAGGGAGATATAGTGAAATGGTAAATTATTAGTGGGGAGCAATATATAGGTCTTATTTCAAACTTTAGCAATTATGTTTACTTTATTAAAGTAATACACGTTTATCTTTTACACTGTTCTTTTGAAAAGCTCCTCTCACCAAAAATTTCTATTCATTATTACTTTCAAATTCTTCGGAGGGAAAGAGGGCTAAGGCGTCGGAGGAGCAAATGACGGATCCATAGCTTTAAATTTTATGGGATCGTTCGGTTGAAAAATAAGTTATTTCAAATTTAATTATCTTAAAATTATTATCTTGCCTTCTCATATGAATAAAGATAATATTATTACAATCGCGGGATAACTAACTCCCCGTTAGATATATCGTGATTTTATTGATTAACTCATCTCAAATTTAATATTGGGATTAATTATCTCCTATCCCTCGTACTAAACGAGCATATTCAGCCTTTATCATTTTAGCACTGAACCCCTTATTCTAAAAATTATGGGTTTAAACTTATTATTTATTGCAATTATATATACTTTTATACATAAATTTATACTCTCAAATAACACTATTGGATTTAAATGAACCCGACAATACAACACTTCATCCCTCACCAGTCACCATAACTCAAACTTTTTCTTGTACAATTGTACCTAAAAAAAAAAGTAAAAGAAACCAAATTCTTTTTTAAAGATTCTTCAAAAAGATTGTTTTCTTTATAGAAAAATAAAGAATTCTTTTTACCACGAATACGTTTTTTTTTCGAAAATTTATCACAATTTTACTTTTAAAGCGATAAAGTTATCTTTATTTTGCATGAACATGCATCCACAATCTTTAGAGAATATACCTATGTTTACCTTCAAATTCAGATAACAATTAAACTTATATTTTGGTTTTAAGGATATGTGATTTAGTCCAATACCAATTAATAAACAAGAAAATAAATGGATGAATTAGACAATAAAATAAATTAAACCAGTATGTAAGCAAAGCCTCGACCTCGGTTTGGGATAGTCTCGAGGTGGAATAGTAAGAACAGTAAGTGATAAAGCAACTCTGATGAACAGTAAGTGAAATAGCAAGAACGTAACGAGTGCATATATTTTTATCAGTGAATAATGATGCTTACATAATGAATGGAGTTCCTCTTTATATAATAGAGGAGTCCTAAATAAGGTACACTTCTAATTGTAGCAGGAAATTATATTAACAGTTGATTAACCGCCATAGATAGATCCGTCTCGAGATTTACGCCACGATCCTCGACCAATCGCGGATATCTCGCCCTTTCCATTATAAAGCTATGCCGATGTTATTCGGAGTCTGTCCCTTTCTATCCTCGATTGATGTCGACCTCGATCTGAAAATAGGTTTCGATTTCAGACTCGACATGCTAGCTCTTTGACGTGCCATTCCTATCTCGACCAAATAGTGAAATCGGGTAGTCCCGATTTCTACCTTATACATATAGTCCCCTTGCTTCTTAGAGTAAAATGATAAGAAACGATTTGAGCCTCGAATTTCTGAAGACCTCAATAGTGATGCCATCCTTGTGACGTAAGCGATAGAGGTGACCGAAATGTTCCGTCGGTACAGTTCCCCAAACCATTAATGCTTGTCAGTGGACGAATGCTCACTAACACTACCGAACCGTCGGCGTAACTCTATAAATATAGAATCTTTTGTTGAATCAACTTTTACTTTCACCTTCATCAAATTTTCTAAGTCTCTCAAACTTTCTCCATCTCTTCTCTTTCATCACCCGTAGAGTCAGCTTTGTTAATCTCAAAACACTAAGTTCCACCTCTTTCCGCCTCTTTCTACCTAAATCCATGGCGAAAACCTCCAAAATTGTTCCGCAAAAGGAGAAAGCTTCCTCCTCTTCTTCCCGATCGGCCAGTGAGAAAACGCCGGTGGAATCGCTCCCCCATGAGTATGTTCCCAACCCTTGTGTCTTAAAAACTGACTTCAAGGTCGAGAACCCTCCATCGATCCCTGGCTGATGTGAGCACGTGTCGAGATATATCTGCTCGGTACCGACGGGGTATCTCGAGGATGTGAAGAGATATTGTAACTAGGGGTCGAGGTCGTGGTACAGATCCCCGCTCCCGAAGAGAGTATCACCAGCTCCCGAAGAGAGCATCACCACCCATGTGGAGGGGTTCCTAAGTGTTTACACTTACTCTTTCACATTGGGTCCTCTCGACCCAGTGGTCATAGACTTCTGCAAGAGGTACCAGGTTACCCTCGGCCAAGTCCATCCCTCATTCTGGCGCATTGTAATCATGCTCCGATTTTTTTCTAGCAAGATCAAGGGGCTACCTTTCACCCTCAACCATATCATGAGTCTATATTGACTCCGACTCTTTCGAGGGTTGATCAAGCTTCAACGCTGAGCCATCAAGGCTTTGTTATCGAGTATCGATGAGGACAAGGATCGGGGTTGGATGAGCCTGTTTGTTCGGGTGAGGACCTGTGACCTCATCCCAAAGGAAAAACTTCTGTTCCCCGAGAAGTGGAACCCCGAGCATAAGTAACATCTTACCTATCAGTATTCATATCCCCGTTTTTGCTTTATGTAATGTTTTTGTTTTTCATGCAGCGGTCACCTGGATGCCTCGAATGGTTCCTGAACTCAAGGACTAGGTTCGGCAGTTGGCCTCGACTTCCTCCTATGCCGAGTGCTACTAGCGGGACCTGGAAAAAGGCAAATGGGAGGCAAAGAATCATGGTAAGTGTTTCTTCCTTATTTTCGAGGTACTTCTCATATTTCCTTTTTTCACCAAGTTTATTTTCGTGCATGCCTGAATAAAGACGCGATATTGAGGCCCCCGAATAGCGAGGAAGAGGCCAAGTCCCCGATTTCGAAGCAGGGGAAAGATAACAAGAGGAAGAGGGTCTCGGAGTTCGAGGACCCCCAACCTAAGAAGGCTCCAGCTCGAAGACGCATGGGATATATAATCCTTCTGACTGTAGAGTCGGTCCAACAGCTGAGGGAAGAAGAAAAAGAGGAATATGAGGGCGATGACTCGGCGCTGGTGATTCGAGTAAGGAAGCATACTGAGTCCGCCAAACCTTCAAAGCCGGAGGCGATTGTCGAGACCCGGCCTTGTGATGATGAGGCCTCGAAGAAAGATTCGGGCAAATCCTCTGAATCGCATGAGGTCAAGATTATCCCTCGGCCAACAACAAACGTACAGGAGGGGCCGGTTCTGAGACCCCCAGGGCTGAACAGAGCGCCCCGAGCGACTTGCTTGGGGTTGTGACAATAGGTCACTCCTTTTCTCAACCAGCCTTTTTCGAGGAGGCTATAAGGATGGGGCTATAAGGACCCCCGATATAGGTGGAGTCCCCAGTGAAGAGGATCTCTTTCGTGATTGCTTTACTGGGGTCGATGATGCCGCTGATCTTAATGATGCGTCTACCGTCTTCGAAGAGGCCCAACGCCTTTTATCTCGAGTAAGTGCTAATTTCTGTTGTTGCAATTTTCTTTTCCTTTTTCTTCCTTCAACCTAACTTATATCTTTCTTCTAATATAGGCTTTTACCAAGTCTCGGGCCGACCTGAGCCGATGTGAGGTCGAGCTCCAGAAGACCTCGGAGGAGAGGAATGCTTTAAAGCTACTTTGCAGTAAAAGGATGAAGAGCTCAAGGACATTTGAGTAAACTTAGCCAAGGCTCGTAAGGAAGAGACCGAGTTAAACGAGCATGTAAATGTCCTTTTGAAAAAATACGAACTTGATCCAAGGGTGGAGGCTAACACTTCGATATCTCAGTTGCAGCAAAAAATTGAGAGGATCGAGCTGTTCTAGGGGGAAGTAGATCAAGTTAAAGCTGACTGCCCTAGGTAGAAGGAAGGCATGGACCGCCTATCTGCGGAGAAGGTAGTTGCCTTAGCCCAACTGTCATCGGCTGGAGTTCAACTTCGGAATGTTGGGGAGAAAAGTTTGGTCATCGCAAAAAGAATTGAAGAGCTCGAAGCCGGACTTGCTGAGGCCCAAGCCGAGGTTGAAAAGGCGAAGGCCCAAGCTGATAAATCAATAGCTGTATACTTGGCTGATGCCGAGGCTGATCAAACCCAGCTGAGGGAGGCCACCAATCGAGCGTGATAGAGTACTGATCTGGCTAAGTGCCAATCTCGGAGGGGAACCCTCGAGGAAATTCATGCTCGAGGTTTTGACCTCTCCGAGGAGATAGCTCAAGCTAAGGTGCTCGAAGCCGATGCCAGGTTGTTTACCTCATATGATGATGATGATGATGATGAAGGCAGCCAAGGCAGGTCTGATAATGGCGAGGGGCTCGAAAAAAAGGAAGCTGCCCCCGATGGAGAAGTTGACCCCGAGCATAGTTAGGATTTTTTTATTTTTTCTTTTCTTTTTTGTAAGACCTTTGCCGGTATTTTGTACATAAACATATATATAAAGAAATCTTTCTTTTGATTTCCTTCTCAAATTTTGTCTTCAGACTTGTTTTGTGCCTTGTAAAAATTTTAGCACATTTTTATGCTTTAAACAATATGTTCGAGACTTTGGTTTTAAATGACTTGATTGAAGCCATAATAGTAATACTGCTTTTATAGTTGAGTTCGAGTGAAACTTGAACCCGAAGCAATAGAACCCCTAGGTTTGTATTGAATGACAATGGATCCTCGATCTGTAGGCGAGTAGGTTTTTATTCGAACTCAAGATAGTGTAACCCTTAGGTTTGAATCGAGTGAGAACGTGTTCTCGAACTCAAAGTGTATTGGCCCTTAGGCTCTTTGAATTGGGCCGATATGGCCGCAAATGAATGGCTTTTTTCCTTTTTTTCGTCTTAAAGACTTTGTAAAATTTTGTTATGCCTTAGCATGTATTTTTTTTTACCCATTGGGTTTTTTGAGGGTCTGATATTGATCGAAACCTATGTACCTTTTACGCCTTAGCACAAATTTGTACTTAGAATAATTTGACACCTATTAAGGTTTTTTGAGGGCTGATATTATCGAAGCCCTTTGGTTATTTTGCCGAGGGTAGCCTTTTTAAATTAGTTTTCAAATAATTCGAAATCCTATTTTTATTATGGGATTCAGACATCCCCGAGCCACATTAATTTGGTCGTAGCCTTTGGGTACGCCTCTTGGACTTATTTCCCAATAACACTTCGAACTTGTTCGAAATGTTAGTCCCCGAGAATGACGGCCTTGGCCTATAAATCGAGGAATGCCTCTTTGTGGTCTTATGGTTTCGAGTTTAGATAATTCAAACATGTCTATTTTCGACGGCAGTCTCCGAGTAGGGGTTCGATCGTTCGAGGTGTTGTTGCGTTTCGGCCCTTGAGCCATTTTTTAAGGAAAATCATAAGTATGGAGCTTGTAAAGTAGAAATTTTTTGTTAAGACACCAGATATTTGATAAGGAAAAATACTTATTTGAATAATTCATACATGCGTACATGTTTTGTCGTTAGGGCTCGAATAATCTATATGGACACGGTTCATTCGACCGTTTGGCCCATTACAAAGTTTTTCCTACCGAGGCCCTTTTGTCATGACATATTTTCCTTGAAAATAAAACATACGAGGGTGATGCCCCCCAATATTCGAGGTTGATAGTAAGGAGACCTCGGATACTCTAAGTCAGCACGAACAATGGTTGCCTCACTAAAAACCTTACCGGAAAAACCGATTTGGGATAAAAACTGGTCGAAGGGAAAAAGAATGCAACGTGTGCTTTAGGATCCTAATATCTTCCTGCTCGATGATAACTCCGATATTTTGCTCGAATACCTGAAAATAAGTTAGCGTAAAACATAAATGAAAAAGGAGAAGGTCATACCTTAATAGTAATATCTCTTGATGAGTGAGATGTTCCAATTATTTGGTAATTGCTTGCCGTTTATCGTGCCCAGCTTGTAAGATCCTTTTCCAATAATTTCGAGGACTTGATAGGGTCCTTCCCAATTTGGGACGAGTTTCCCATTATTAGGATCTCGAGTGTTGATGGTGACTTTTTTCAAGACTAAGTCCTCGATTCTGAAGTGGCGAAGGTTGGTTCTCCGATTATAATATCTCTCGATGTGTTGTTTCCATCCATACGAGGGCGACTTCTTATTTTTCATCTAATAGTTCGAAGGTAGTGTTCATAGCCTCGTGATTTGATTCTTCCGTTGTATATCTAAATCTGGTGTTGGGTTCTCCGATTTCGACTGGAATCAGGGCTTCGGAGCCATATACTAAGGAGAATGGGGTTTCCCCCATACTAGACTTCGATGTTGTTCGATATGCCCAAAGGACTTCGCATAGGATTTCTCTCAACTTTCCCTTGGCGTCGTTCAACCTTTTATTTAGATTATGAATGATAGTTTGTTTGTTGACTCGGCCTGTCTATTCCTACTTGGATGATACTGTGTCGATAAGATCATTTTTTATTTTATGCTCTTTGATAAACTTTATTACCTTGCTGCCGATGAATTGCTTTCCGTTGTTAGCAGTTACGATGGCTAAAAATGCAGCGTTTGCTCGTTGGTACGAGGAGCTCGGGGGGAAAGGTAGGGAAAAGAACTTGTACCGGTTGGCGTAGGTGAGGGATAGGAAAGCCCGCAACTTAGACCAAGTCAAGTGCATTAAGACGAGTATGGAAAAGTATTGATGGACGAAGCACTTATTAGGAGAAGATGACAGACATACTTCCATAAATTGTTGAACGAGGAGGGGGATAGACGCATTGTGCTGGGTGAGTTGGATCACTCTGAGAGTCGGCGAGATTTTGGGTATTGTAGGAAGATTACGACAGAGGAGGTGGAAGGGGTGATGCGCAAGATGTGCAGGGGAAAAGCGACAGGGCCAGACAAAATCCCGATGGAATTCTGGAAGATCTTGGGGCGAGAAGGTTTGGAGTGGCTCATTGGGTTGTTTAATATTATTTTTAAGAAGAAGAAGATACCCGAATAATGGAGGTGGAGTACGATGGTTCCACTTTACAAGAACAAGAGTGATATCCAAAATTGCAATAATTATAGGGGTATCAAGCTGTTGAGTCACACTATGAAGGTTTGGGAGAGGGTGGTGGAGGCCAGGGTGAGGAGGTGTGTGTCTATTTCCGAGAATCAGTTAGGATTCATGACGGGGCGTTCGACTACGGAAGCAATTCATCTGGTAAGGAGATTAGTGGAGCAGTACAGGGAGAGGAAGAAGGACTTGCATATGGTGTTTATTGACCTTGAGAAAGCATACGATAAAGTCCCGAGAGAGGTCCTGTGGAGGTATTTGGAGGTTAGCGGCATTTCGGTAGAGTACATTAGGGTGATTAAGGATATGTATGATGATGCTAAGACTCGGGTGAGGACTGTGGGTGGTGACTCAGAGCATTTCCCTGTGGTGATGGGGTTGAACTAGGGACCCATTTTTATTTGCCTTGGCGATGGATGTACTGTCTCGACACATCCAAGGGGGGGTGACTTGGTGCATGCTATTTCCCGATGATATAGTGTTGACTGACAAGACGCGAAGCGGAGTTAACGCGAGGTTGGAGGTTTGGAGGCAGAACTTGGAGTCTAAAGGTTTCAAACTGAGTAGAACCAACACAGAATACTTGGAGTGCAAAGTCAGTGACGGGACCCATGAAGCAGACGTAGAGGTAAAGCTTGATGCTAAAGTTATCCCCAAAAGAGCGAGTTTTAAGTATCTCAGGTTTATTATCCAGGGTAACAAAGAGATTGACAAAGATGACGCACATCACATCAGAGCGGGATGGATGAAGTGGAGGCTCGCTTCCGGCGTTTTATGTGATAAGAATGTTCCGCCAAGACTTAAGGGTAAGTTTTATAGAGTGGTGGTTCGACCGGCTATATTGTATGGGGATGAGTGTTGGCCAGTCAAGAACTCTCACATGCAGAAGATAAAAGTAACAGAGATGAGGATGTTGAGATGGATGTGTGGGTGTAGCAGGAGAGATAGGATTAAGAATGAACCTATCCGGGACAGAGTGAGAGTAGCCTCCGTGGAGGACAAGATGCGGGAGTCGAGGCTGAGATGGTTTGGACATGTTAAGATAAGAAGCATTGATGCTCCTGTCAGGAGGTGTGAGAGGTTGGCCATAGAGAGTTTGAGAAGAGGTCTAGGTAGGCCTAAGAAGTACTTGGGAGAGGTGATTAGACAGGACATGGTGTTGCTTCAACTCACTGAGGACATGACCCTTGATATGAGGGTGTGGAGGTCGAGGATTAAGGTAGAAGGTTAGTGGGTAGTTTTTAGTTGTTCGCTGATAGTCTTAGTAGAACGCATGCCCTTTCATATCCTTAGATTTTTATTACGTTAGGTGATTTTGTTCGCCTCAAGTATTGTATCCCCTGTTGCTATTATTTGGTACTACTTATTCTTTATCTCTCCCTTTTTATTTTGCTCTTCCTTATTTCTTCCTTCCTTGCTTTCCTCTTCTTCTTCTTCTTACCCTTTCTGAGCCGAGAGTCTATTGGAAATAACCTCTTTACCTGCATTAGGTAGGGGTAAGGTCTGCGTACAGACTACCCTCCTCAGACCCCACCTGTTGGGATCATACTGGGTTTGTTGTTGTTGTTGTATCCCGAATCGACATATGATGTGATCACAGATAGACTCTATCGAAGGCCTGTGCTTCAACCCATTTAGAGAAATAATCAGTCATAAAAAAAATGAATTTAGCTTTACCTGAGGCCGCTGACAAAGGGTCGACAATATCCATCCCCCATTTCATAAATGGCCACGGGGATAGGACCGAGTAAAGTTGTTCTCCGGGCTGGTGGATAATTGGTGCATACCTTTGGCACTTATCACATTTTCGAAAAAACTCCTTAGTGTCCCTTTCCATACTATCCCAAAAGTATCTTACTCTGATGATTTTGTGAACGAGTGATTCGGCACCAGAGTGGTTCCCATAAGTACCTTCGTGAATTTATCGTAGGACATAATCGGTGTCTCCTGCTCCCAAGCATACCGCTAACGGTACGTCGAATGTCCTTCTGTAAAATGTTCCATCTTCAGTCAGCGTGACCCGAGCAACTTTTGTTCGTAGGGCCCTCGATTCTTTATGGTCCGATGGGAGCTTTCTGTTTTTCAAGTACTCGATATATTTATTCTTCCAATCCCAAGTTAAGCTTGTGGAGTTTATCTCAGCGTGACCTTCTTCGATCACGGATATCGAGAGTTGAACGATAGTCCCCGAGCTGATTTTGTCATCCTCGACTTATGACCCCAAATTTGCAAGAGCATCGACTTCATTGTTCTGCTCTCGAGGTACATGCTGCAAAGTCCATTCTTTAAAATAGTGCACAGTCACATGCATCTTGTCCAAATACTTTTGCATTCTATCCTCTCAGACCTCGAAGGTCTTGTTTACTTGGTTTACTACCAGCAGGGAGTCTCACTTGGCTTCAATGACTTCCGCACCCAAGTTTTTAGCTAGTTCGAGATCTGCAATCATGGCCTCGTACTTGGCCTCATTGTTAGTCAACTTAAAAGTTTTGATGGATTGTCTAATAGTATTGACCGTGGGCGGCTTCAAAATGATGCCTAACTCGGACCCCTTCACATTTGAAGCGTAGTCTGTGAAAAGGGTCCATATCCCTGATGATGTACCCGGTTTCAACAGAAGTTCCTTTTCAACTTCGGGTACGAGGGTCGGCATGAAGTCGGCCACGAAATCTTCCAAAATTTGAGACTTGATGGTTGTTCGATATTGATATTCGATATTGTACCCACTGAGTTCGACGACCCATTTGGCCAATCGTCCTGATAGTTCGGTCTTATACAAAACATTGCAAAGCGGGTAAGTAGTTAATACACATATGGGGTGACATTGAAAATATGGTTTTAGCTTCCTAGAAGCGTTTATTAGAGCAAGTGCCAATTTCTCTAAGTGTGGATATCTAGTTTCTACTTCTCCTAGAGTTCGACTTACGTAATAAATAGGAAATTGCGTACCTTGCTCTTCTCGAACCAGGACACCACTTACCGCGATTTCTAAGATCGCCAAGTACAAGTGGAGCCTTTCATATGCCTTTGGAGTATGGAGCAATGGTGGGCTCGAGAGGCATAGTTTGAATTCTTCTAACGCCTATTGGCATTCCTAGGTCCAAGCGAAATCATTCTTCCTTTCTAGTAGAGAGAAGAACATATGGCTCCAATTTGACGATCTCGAGATGAACCGGCCTAAAGCAACTATCCGACCTGTCAGCCTTTGTACGACTTTAACAGTGTCAACGACAATGATATCTTCAATAGCCTTGATTTTATCGGGGTTAATCTCGATTCCCCGATTCGACACCATGAAGCCAAGGAACTTGCCCGAACCGACCCCGAAAGCACATTTCTCGGGATTGAGCTTCATTTGTATTTTCCCAGTATCTTGAATGTTTCCTGCAAATGTGTCAAATGGTCCTCTACTCTAGGGGTGGGCATAAAATCCGAAAAACCGAATTCCGAACCGAACCGAACCGAATTAATTCGGTATTTCAATTTTGGTTTTTTCGGTATTTCGGTCTAATTTAGTATTAAATTTTCGATATTTTGGTTCGGTTCTCCGTATTACAATTTTAACAATTAGGTATACCGAAATACCAAATATACCGAAATTTTAAAGACATTTTCTTTTGGACCCTACCTATCTCTATTCTTTACCCACCCGCGGCCATCCCAATTTAATACCCATTCATGTCGCCCCCAAGCCCAACTTCCCAAGCCCAGTACCTTTTAGACTCTTAGGACTTAGGTTAGGCCATTTCAATTAGCAAATTAGGTTCTCTCTCACGCTTAGTCTTCAGTTATTCTTCTTCGCGACTTCACCCACGCCGACCCCTGCAATTCTTCTTCTTCACGACTTCACCCACGCCGGCCAAACCACCTGAGAACACAAATAAGTAAGTAAATACCATCTCAATTTTCAAATCCATTTATGTTCTTTGTTTGTGTATATCTAACATGCTTGTGCTTTCTACACTCTACAGGGAATTTTAAAATCCATTTATGTTCTTCTCTTTCTCATCTCAATTCTTGAAACATAATATTTTTATTCTAATTCCCATTTTCTTTCTTTGTGTATATACAATTTTTACCATTTTTAATTTCATTTTTCCTTGTTTGGTTTTTGTTATTTGGTGTGAAAATGCAGCCACACTTTCACTCCCTCGGAGTCAGGCAGTCATAGAGTCACCATTTTCGTCTCCGATCTGGGCGTCTGGCGTTGCCGCGTTGGTGATTCCGAGTTACGACTCCTCTCTCCTCACTCCTCACTCAATCATTGGATTATTTCAAAGCTCAACGCTCCGTCCAGGTTCATATGAATTTTCTATGATCTTTATTTTGTGATTGTTTGAGATTTCTTTTTATATTTTGTGAATTCGATCATTTGGCAACTAGTAAAATGCCAAGTTTTTGTTTTCCTTATTGGTTGATATTTGTATGTTGTTGCTTCCTTGCATCTTTTTATTTATCTGATGACTGGAGTGACAACATGAGATGCGTGATAGTATATGAATAGCTATTTGTACATGACCCGAGTCCCTTCAACGTCATGCCTCGATTCTCCCTTGGAGAAAGGAAGAAAATTTTGTATTGTAAATAACAAGCAAGAAAATAACTCTTGAACATGAATATAATAGTCTACAGACAAACAAATAGTTAAATACATAATAGAAATTTAACATCATCTCATGAAAAAATAAAGCTGACTAACCTTATCAACTTTTATTGTGTGGACTTGGAATCAGTAGTTCAGTACTTTCAGGAGGGTATATAGTGAGCTTGAATTTTCTGCTTTGTGTAGCTTGTTGTTTCTTGAGTTCGATTTCTTTGCAGATTCGATTTCACATATTGCTCACTTAAAGAACATATTGTACTAACTACTACATGGAAATAAATTTAAGATCACACAACTTATACTATCTCTATCTGTATAGATGGCAGATGAAAGTTTAAACAGTGTTGCCGGTTCAAGTGAAAGCTTACCTATTACTCAAGATAGCAACGCCAACACCATTGATACTAAATATTATAAGAAAAAAAAGGCCATGCAACTTAGATCCGAGTATTGGAATCATTTTGATAAAGTAGAGGTAAGTGGGGTTGGTAAAGCAGTGTGTAAATATTGTAAGCAAGCTTTGGCTGCTTACTTCTCTAAGAACGGAACAAGCGGGTTGAAATCTCATTTGAACAGATGCAAACAATACCCACCTAACATCAATAAAGATAAAAATCAACCAAAGATAAATTTTTAATCTTGCCAAGGTGATGAAGGATCACTTTGGAAATTTGAGCAAGAAGTGGTTAGGAGGGCCTTAATTGAGATGATAGTTATTGATGAACTACCATTTAGCTTTGTAGAAAATGAAGGCTTTATAAAGTTTATGAGAAAATCTCAACCACAATTTCGTATTACTTCTCGTAGCACAAGAACAAGGGATTGTTATGAAGTTTACGGCGAATTGAAGCAAAATCTGAGAATGTCTTTTAGAGAAGCACAACCAAAAATTTACCTCACTACAGACACATGGACTTCATTACAAAGAATAAATTATATGTGTTTAACATCCCACTTCATTGATAGGGATTGGAATTTGCATAAAAGAATACTAAATTTTTGTCCTATCACTAGTCATAAGGGTGAAGAGACGACTAATGCTATTTCAAATTGTTTGCTTGAATGGAAATTAGACAATGTATTCGCTATTACTGTGGCCAATGCTTCTTCAAATGATGTCACAGTAAAAGAATTGTCTAAAAAGTTAGATATGTGGAAAACTAATATGATGGGTGGTAAACATCTTCATGTGAGATGCATGGCTCATATATTAAATCTAATTGTGCAAGATGGTTTGAAAGAAATTGATGCTTCTGTCGCACGTGTTAGAAATATTGTGAGGTATGTGAGAGCTTCTCCTGCAAGGACCTTAAAGTTTAAACAGTATTGTGCACATGTAAAGGTAGAATGTACCAAAACTGTGTGCTTGGATATTTCTACTAGGTGGAATTCCACCTATTTGATGTTGGATACGGCACAAAACTTTGAAAAGGCCTTTGACAAGTTTCATATTTTTGATGATGGATTTTCTGTTTATCAATATTTTATTGAAGATGGTAGTAGTGCAGGTCCTCTTGAATCTGAGGATTGGGTGAATGTGAGAAATGTGATACAATTTCTTGCAAGATTTCACCAGCTCACCAAAAAAGTTTCAGGTTCACGTTATGTCACTTGTAATGCTCATTTTGAGGATGTATCTGAAATTTATTGTCATTTGAAAATGTGTTTTGTTAGTGAGGATGAGAATTTGAGAAAAATGGTTGAGTCGATGCAAGAAAAGTTCAAGAAGTATTGGGGTGAGCCCGAAAATATGAATAAAATGATTTTTATTGCTTTCGTCTTGGATCCACATAACAAATTTGAATATGTAGAGTGAGCACTTGAAGAGCTTTTTGGGGAGTAAAAGGGGAAGAAAATAAATGCTGAGGTGTATGCTTATATGAATTCTTTGTTTGAAGAATATCTAAAAAATTATTCAACTAGATCTTGTGCTCAATCTCCATCTAGTTCTACTTCATCTAATAACACATCTACTACATCTAGTGGGAGTGTTATAACTGCATCATTAATAAGGAAGAAGCTTCACTTGAAGAAGCAAAAGGAAGACAATGGAAGTGAGGGTGCTAAATCGGAGTTGGATAAACACATTAGTGAAGAACAAGAGACATTTAGTGAAGAATTTGATATATTAAGTTGGTGGAAAACCCATGCTCCTAGATTTCCTATTCTTTCGTAGTTGGCTCGTGATGTGTTGGTCATTCCAATTTCTAGTGTGGCGTCGGAATGTGCGTTTAGCACCGGTGGCCGTATTCTTGATCCATTTAGGAGTTCATTAACTCCTAAATGTGTGCAAGCTCTTATTTGTGTTCAAGATTGGCTTAGAGAAGAATCCTATTAGTGTTGAAGAAGACTTGAAGTATCTTGAGGAACTTGAGCTTGGTAAGCTTTAATATTTTGTGTGTATTTTAGTTCAAAATAATATATCATAATTGTTTGTCATTGTCATTGACATATTTGGTCGAATTATCTTTAGATATGGGAAATAATGGAAGCACTACTAGCATTGCTTGATGTATAGTTGCAACTTGCAACTTGAGTGGTAAGTTTTAATACACTATTTGTTTGGTGATATTCTTTTGTAGTTTTGTTTTATTATCATCAAAAAATAAAATTCTAACTTATGATTTATATATTGTTTAGGTTCAAGTGCAATCATGCCCCGTGCTCGGTTGGCCATTTTCAGAGAAGATTTACAGCCTGTTAATGTTGCTACAGTGCTGTCCCAGCAGTGAAAATTTTCTATTCTGCATTTCTGCTCCATTTTAGTGCTCCAAATTAGCATACTGTTAACTGTTAAGTGCTGTCCTGTGTGAGGATATTTTTCTGTAGCTGTTCAGTAACAGTTGGACTGTTAATTAGCTGCATTTTAGCTGTATTTTGGTCTTTGGATGTTCAGTTTTGGACTGCTAATTTGTTCTGTAAATTAGCAAACTGTTAACTGCAGAATGATAAAGCTGTTTGCATTTGGTATTTTGTTTTGGTTGCCTTTTCTGTGTTGGCACAGATGGAGATCGAGCTTATTTTGTTGTCAGAAATGTATTACCGTGTTGTTTGCATTTGGTATTTTGTTCCTAAGTTGAAATGTTTGTAAATAATGGTAAGTGTTGTATTGTTGTTATTTACTGTTTGCTACTTTACAATAGTCATTTAGATATGGAGTATTGTTGTTATTTACATAGGTTTGATACATATGTAGTATTGTTTGTACTTTGTAAATAATGGTAAGTGCTGTTAACCTATGGAACAATACTACATATGTACCATATGTTCGATACATCAAAGAAAGACAATAGCTATCTGCAGAAAATGACCATAGATAGAGCATAACATAACAGGCGAAATGTTCACCATGTCATGCATCTTGAATGTGAAATAAGAACGAATATTAAACAGAAACCTTACCGAACCGTACCGAACCAAATAATAAATACCGAACCATACCGAAATATTTTGGTACGGTATTTGGTATACACAATTGAGAAATCGAATACCGAAATTATTAAATACCGAACCGAAATACCGAATGACCGCCCCTACTCTACGCGTAGGGACTTAACTAGCATGTCATTAAGATATACTTCCATTGACTTACCTATTTGTTCTTCGAACATTTTATTTACTAGGCATTGGTAAGTAGTGTGAACAACTATTTTTTGACCACACCGAAATTCTATACTATTTTGCTATAAATATTA
>ML338327.1:0-21226 GCA_005239505.1 Nicotiana paniculata
AATATTTATAGCAAAAAATAGTATAGAATTTGGGTGTGGTCAAAAAATAGTTGTTCACAGTGTAGCCATTATCGGAGGAGATGGAAGAGATCTTTTTTTTACAAATGACCGTGTGTTTATCCCTTCGCCCTCTTTCTTTTATTTTTTAACCCCCCAAACATTTACCCATTTAATTATTTTTATTATTAGTTAAAATTTTTGATTCAATAGATATTTAAATTAGTTGACTTTAATAGAAGAGAGTATCACACGCACCACTAAAAATCAATGAGAGATGTTTTAATATATAGGGGTACATAGTTAATGGGGATTTTGGAGATATCAGATAATTTAAGTAGGTAACTGACAAAAACATAATAGTATAGGAGTTTTAGGGTATTCGTTCTTAAAAATAACTTTAAAATTGATATACAAAATATACTTAATCACACACATTCTTGCCATTAAATCAATAAGTGAATGATATGTGTTTTTTAGACATGCTTTACCACATGTGAATAGTTAATTGATATGTATTCATATGACAATTCATCACTTTATTATTGTAAATTAACATGATTTTATACATTCACATTTCATTTCACTGAGTCCAAGTAAATTTTATGCATTACCGAAAACTAGTAAGATGTTTTAAATTTGCTAATAGTAATAACTTCTTCAATCAAATAAAAAAATTCGTGAAAATTATGACCAATTAGAAAATTGCAATATAGAAATTGTCGCAATTTTTGGTGCTAAAAAAGACAAATTTTGTTCTTGTTATTTCAACGTTTCCAAATTTGAGAAAGATGCTTTGGTCGGAAGAAATCAAAGGAACGAGTAATTAACGTTACTATGAGTATTAGTTTCACAGTTGTTTCATATCGTGTATTTCCCAAATATCGAATCAAGAATCCATCTATATATTACTCCTAAGATTCTATAAATACTCGTAAACCCACCTTCGCCTCCTTAAACTTAATATTCGATACTGCTTTCTTCAATCCTCTTGTTGTTTGTTCTTCAGAGTAAGAACCCATGGAGAAGGACTCTCAATTTCGTCCTTCTGACACTGAACCAATAATGATTTTGCTGAAATTTGTGGCTGGAAAATGCTTACCAACTGAAAGATTGATTGACTTTGCAGATGTTTACAACAAAGAGTTATGGCAACTAATTGGAGATATGATTTCCAAGAACACCCATTACTTCCTCAACCAATTGAGGAAGAAGCCTAGTGATGCCAGATTTAATAGAACTACTCTGGTAATGGGACTTGGACACAGCAGAATAAAGGCAAGAAAATTCTTGATGAAGATGATAGTCTGATTATTGGAGTCCGGAACCAATGTGTAGCCTTTTTTGACTAAAAGCATAAAAATAGGTGAAAAAAACAACTAAGAACCATTTGATATATAACGCATTTCTTAAATGCGCTATACCTTAACGACATGTTTGTCCGTTAAGGTATAACGCATGGGTTACATGCGCTATATGTAAACTTTACTGACCCACCAATAATTCATCTGAACTTTACTGACCCACCAATAATTGAGGGTATAGCGCATGCATAATACGCGCTACATATATAGTGCGTATTATAAATGTGTTGTACCCTCAATTATTGTACCCCCGGACTGGTTTTTTTGCTTATTTAAGGAGTTTCAGAATTTCGGTAAAAATCCATTCAGGATCCTTCAGGTCTTCTGAAATATTTTTTTGCTTAACTTATTTTGCATTTCGTCATAATGTCCGAAGAGCGAAAAATTAGGGTTTCATTATATTGGGGGGGGGGGGGGNGTGGAGAATAACTAAGTATGCTATAGGTGTTCTCCACAATATCATGTTAAGTTGCCACTTACAATAGAGTACGATAGTTTGATATCGTTGTTATGTAAAAAAAATAAGTATGAGAAAACGTTCGGTTAATAATAAAAAGTTATCCGCATTCTGTTACTCTGCAAGGGGTTACTTGTTATGCTGAGTTTAATATCGAAGATGATGAAACTCTGATAGATTTTTTGAGGACTCCGGATGAACACTGAGAAATTCTTGGGATAAAAATGTTGAAAATGTACGTCAAGGCTGAAGACATTCGTAATATTGAGGTTCCGCAAAATAGGGATAACCCTCAATCATCGGGTGGTTTTTTTGGAGTAGTTTTATCCGAACATGTTCTGTTTGAAAGAGTTTGGCCAGATCTAAACTTATCTCCACGGGCGAATGAGGAGCGAGGACATAATTTCTCCCCAAGTTTACATAATCCACAAGCCGTCTAGAAATGAATTTTACAAGTTATGAACCAACAGACAATTGGAATATGCCTAGTTTTGGTGTGTTGGATCATGGTGGTCCATCCGGGAGTCATCAACAACAGGATAATGTGCATCATGGGATATCAAGAGATTATGGTTTGTAAGTTAAATGATAAAGTTTATATGTAATGTTTGGATGAATTTGAGAAACTCATTATTTTATTGGTTGTGCAGTGAAAACAAGTAATTTGAAGGTCCTATCCTTACTCAATTTCCCTAAGATGATATATTTAATTGGCATCTAGCAGATGCACAGTCAGGAAGATGATAGTTATTATGACAACAATGTTGATGAGTCTGGAGATGACATACCCTTCCCTGATAAGGGTGATGATGATGAGGACGAGAATGATGAACCTGATTTGACGAGGGAGCATGATGTCATCAATAAGCATTCTCCACCTCCCGTTAGACCGAGAGTGTACGAGTCCCATGTGTCGTTTAATTACAGGGAGATTCCCTACCTTGATCAATTTCCTAGTATGCCAGATGTGGATGTCCTCACAAGGGATATTGAGGACATTCGGGCAGTAATGTAGGATGAATCTAGACCAACGTTGCCGTCAAAGAATATGATTTTTGCCAATAAAGCACGCCTAAGCAGGGGGATGCGAATGTACAACATAAAAGAGTGTCATGAGATCATGGTTCATGAGTCATCTCCAGAAGTATACAAGGTTATTTGTCGTAGATGGTTTCAAGGTTGTACATGGATAATGTGTGCGAGAAAGTTAAAACTAATATGTGGATTGTGGGGAAATTCATTGGCACCCACACTTATGAAATGGATACATTCAGTGGGAATCATTTTAACTTGAATGTTGACTTGATTTCTCTTGTCTTGATTCACACATTGAATCGTCCATAAGGTACAAGATTTAAGAGTGTGTAACATTTGTCCACCAGGTATATAGATGTACCATTACCAAAAGAAAGGCATTTCTCAGGCGTTAACGTGCGTTTGAGATTGTTTATGGTAACTGGGATAAGTCCTTTACCACTCTACCTAGGTACATGGCTGCATTGCAACACTTTAATCCCGAGACTGTTGTTGAATGGAAGCTTGAGCGGAGTCCGGGAATACAAATATACATATTCAGATATGTGTTCTGGGCATTTAAACCAGTCATTGATGGTTTTGTGCATTGTCGGCCGATAATATCCATAGACGACACTCACATCTATGAAACGTATGATATTAAGTTATTGATCGACGTTGCAGTAGATACTAATGGAAGCATATTTACCCTTGCATTTGCTATTTGTACCAATGAAAGGCAAGAGACGTGGACATTATTTTTGAACCACTTGAAGGAGCAAGTTGTCAAACAGTGTTCAGGTATTTGTCTAATATCTGATTTCCATGGCGGTATTTTAAGTTCTATGCAGAATTTGCATGCATGGAAGGAACCGTATGCTACCAAGGTTACTGTGTTAGGCACTAGAAGGCCAACTTCTAGAGGGCTCATCCGACCAAAGACTTTCATGATTTAATGTGGATGGCTGTAATAGATCACCAATAGTGTAAATTTAGGATGCGAATGGAATTGATTAGGTAGGAAGACCTAGAAGCCTATCGTTGGTAGATACGAGATGACCTTGACAAGTGGACTTTTCATAAGGATGTTGGTAGAAGGTGGGGAATTTTGACTACAAATGTGTTGGAGTCTTTAAAAGGGTTGTTGAAGTCTGCTCGTGGATTGCCTGTCACTGCCATGGTACCAATGTCATTCAAGCAGATGACGGAGAGGTTTGTTGAAAGATCTAGAGGTGCAATGTCATTGATGGAAATGGGTGTTGAATTTATGCCACAACCACAGAAATGATTTGAGAAATATAGGAAGCGAGTGTAGTGGCATACATTTTTGCCGTATTGTAGCGAGCGAAATATTTTTGAAGTTCACACTGATCTGCATCAAAACCGCGGGAATAATACACACACCTTCAATAAATCTAGAAGATTATGCTCGTGTAGAAAATGGTCAATCTGTCACTTGCATGCTCATGCCATGAAGTGATTTCAACATACATGCTTCGCAGCAACGAGGTACGTTGATAAAAAATATAGTATTGCTGCATACACAAACACCTATAGTGGACATTTTCAACTAGTGGGTGCTGAGCATTATTGGCCACCAGAACTATTTAAAGCATTGGCTGGTCTAAGGCGCATCCCATCCCGCCCGTCTACGCTATCAGGATCATCCTCATCACACCGCCTCTTTATCGGAGTACGTATTGCAGTATGATCTTCAGCAAGGCTGGCAGTGGCAGGTTCAGTAGAAGCGGCCGTTGGGCCAGCAGTAACCTACAAAATAATAAGATATTTTAGTATATGAAATATAGAATACTAACGTACGTGTTATTAAAATATTTTAATGGTCATACCATGGTCTCAACGGGATCTTGCATAAGATTATCCATCTCCAAAAAATTAGTATCGCACAATGTCGTCTCCGCGAAGGGCGATGACGAAATCTTTAATAAAATAAAAACACTTTAGATATTACTTACTAATCTATAAGGTAAAAACAAATTGAAATACAAACAAACATGTGCCTGAGTAGCGATACAATGCTCTGTCGGAACATCGAGGTGCACTGGAGTAGATGAAGTATGTGAAAGATCCTCAGCATCCCTCGGTGATGAGACATAACTCAGTCGTCACCCACTATGCACCTCTCGTATTGGACGATTAGAATCAACTGTCGATGGCTCTGGACGATCAGGAAAATACTGATCCCACTTCTGCTGCGTAATGGTCGTGCCCATGATCAACAATGGAGCTGACGTGGTCACTTACGAAGCCCTGTGGTAGTTGAAGGTTGAATGACAGCATATCATGAGGAGCACCGTGTGGCTTAGGGTGGTCACTCAGAGATCATCTCTGATATCCTCCACAAGTGTCTCAATGCCCCCTTGCTGGAGACCTCATCCTTGCAGACCACCAGGACCATGTGGGCCACTCATTCCTCTCTTGCCACGCCTACCACCACGTTTAGGCTCTACTTATGGCCCATGATGGTACTCCTCGGGTGTAATGACCCGACTGGTCGTTTTGAGCTCTAGTGTGTCGTTCGACAATTTGAGGCCATGAGCAGCTTCACGTCAGGGATTATGAATTTTACGCGTGGTCGGAACTAGAATTTCAGAAGTTCAGAGTTGATTTGGAAAGAGAATTCTCATTTCAGAAGCTTTAAGTTGGAAAAAAATTGACTAAGGTGTGGTTTTTGAGTAAACAACCTCGGAATCGGGATTTGAAGGTTCCAACTGGTTTGTATGATGATTTTGGACTTGGGATTATGTTCAGATCGGGTTTTGGAAGATCCGGGAGCGTTTCAGCGCCTATTGTAGAAAGTTGATACTTTGGAAGAATTCCATGAATTTGGGTTGAAGTGAATTTCAATGTTATCGGTGTCCGTTTGGGATTTCGAGCCTGGGAATAGCTTCGTATGGTGATTTTGGTCTTAGGAGCGCATCTAGATGTGGAGTTGGAGGTCCGTAGGTCATTTCGGTGTCATTTGGCTAAAGTTAGAAATCTGAAGGTTTTTGAGAAGTTTGACCGGATGGACTTTTTGATATCGGGGTCAGATTCCGATTCTGGAAGTTGAAGTAGGTCCGTAATGTCAAATGTGACTTGTGTGCAAAATTTGAGGTCAATTGGACATGATTTGATAGGTTTCGATAGGGGTGTTCATAAAAACCCGAATAATCGAACCAAATCGAAAACCGAACCAAAACGACCAAAAAAACCAATACATTTTAGGTTTGGTTTGGTTTTGGTTTTGGTTTTGAAATTTAAAAACCGATCAAATTTGGTTTGGTTTTGGTTTCAATAAAAAAATTACCGAACCAAACCGACTATAAAAGTAGCTATTTAATTTATTATTACACACACACACACACACACACACACACACATATATATATATATATATGTATGTATATTTTTTATATAAAGTTTCTAAAATTTTATGGTATATATTAGTCATTTATATTTTTAGTCTAGTTCTTTGCTATTCAATAATCTAATTCTTTGGCTTTACATTTTAGTTTGATTGATAATTTTCTTTCGCCTAAGTATAAAAAAAATTATTTCATGCTAAAAATAAATTAATTTTTAATTGAGTACTTAAATTATTCATCACTATTTTATTCAACTATCATCAATATATCTTGGTAAATGATAAATTTCTCAAAGAGAAATTGATTTGATAGTGTTATGTTGAAAATGTAGTCGCCGGAATATGCGTTTGGTAGTGTATGTCCCATATTTAAGAAAAAATCAATAAATAATCGAAAAAACTGAAAAATCGACAAAAATCGAATCAATAAAAACCGACTTAATTGATTTGGATTGGTTCCAATATTTAAAAAACCGACTTACTTGGTTTGGTTTCTTTTTTGGGAAAAACCGACCCAAACTGAACCATGAACACCCCTAGGTTTCGGCATCGAATGTAGAAGTTTGAATTTCTAAAGTTCATTAAGCTTGAATTGGGGTGTGATTCATTATTTCGATGTTGTTTGAGATGATTTGAGGCCTCGAGCAGGTCCGTGTTATGTTATGGGGCTGGTTGGTGTGATTAGACGGGGTCCCGGGGGCCTCGGGTGGATTCCGGGTGGTTGACGGATCAAAAATGGAATTTGGAGAAGGGCTGAAGCAACTGATATCTGGTGCAATCGCGCCTGCGCAATAATGGTCGCAGGTGCGAGGTTGCGGGTGCGAGCTAATGGTCACAGGTGCGGTTTGGGCGAGAGTGAGAGAAGTCTGGGAGCGCAGGTGCGAGGGGGTGTCCGCACATGCAAAGGCGCAGATGCGCAAAAGAAGGGCGCAGGTGCGGAGTCGTGCTAGGCAGAAGGAATGCACAGGTGCGAGGTTCTGGTCGCACCTGCGAGACCGCAGATGCGGCTGGTTGACCGCAGGTGAGAAAATCGGGCTGGGCAGTGTGTTCTTTTAAAATGAGGGTTTGGCTCATTTTCACCATATTTTCTCCATGGGAGCCGATTTTGGAGAAACTTGGGAGTGCAATTTTCATCACCAAGCAGGAGGTAAGTGGTTTATACTAGTTTTGAGTTAAACACATGATTATATATGGATTGGAAAATGGAAATTCATGGAAAATTAGTGAAAATTTGGTTTTGGTAGAAAACCTAAAAACTTGGTATTTTTGGATTTTGACCACGATTTTGGGCATGGAATTGAGAATAAATTATATATTTGAGTTCGTGTAATGTTTATCTTCGAAAATTTTAAGAATTTGGGCACGTGGGCCCGAGGGTGATTTTTTTCCGACTATGTGATCGGGGTTAGAAATTGTTATAAATTGGATTCTAACGAGTATTTAAGTACATATTTATGGTTTTGCATAATTATTGGCTAGTTTTGGAGCGTTTTTCATCGATTTGAGTCAACGGAAGGGCTTGGAAGCCGGTTATGGAACTTCAGAGCAAGATAAGTCTCCTTTTTAACCTTGTAAGAGGGAATTAACCCCATAGGTGAAATAATTCAATATGTGCTTCTATTTATGGGGGATACATACGCACGTGGTGACGAGAATCTGTGCGTAGCTACTATTATGCTTAAGTCCGGGTAGACTAGGACCCAAAAGCATGCTATTCTTGCGATATTTGTAACCTTATTGTCAGCTTAAATTGCTTAAATCATATCGAACTTGGTAAATGAATTTCTAAAAGGTTAAACTTCATTTTCTTGACCATTAAAAGAAGATTGCCATTTCCTTGGAAAAAATTGCTCCTTGATGAATTCTTGATTGACTGTTTGAATGNCTTGACCATTAAAAGAAAATGAAGTTTAACCTTTTAGAAATTCATATCGAACTTGGTAAATGAATTTCTAAAAGGTTAAACTTCATTTTCTTGACCATTAAAAGAAGATTGCCATTTCCTTGGAAAAAATTGCTCCTTGATGAATTCTTGATTGACTGTTTGAATGTGTTTTCCTTTGGTGGAACGTGACGAACGCCTCGGTATATTAAATAGATGCATCTATGGTTCGCGCCATTCGACCCTCTGGCAGTGCACAATTTAAATATTATGTTGGATCGGGTCGTACAACCTCAGCATGATTTGCACATGACTTGCTTGATTGTTTTTGAAATTATTTACAATTGATGTGGCCTCGTTGGCCGGGGATATAAATTTTTAAAAAGATGGAAATAAGTTTAAAAATTTCTATTAACAAAAGAAATGTTTACCTACTTCATGATTATTGAGTTTGCAGTCCCGTTATAAAATCTATGATTTTTCACATTATTGGACCACTAGTAAGTGTCGAAGTCGACCTCTCGTCACTACTTCTTCGAGGTTAGACTGGATACTTACTGGGTACGCGTTGTTTTCGTACTCATACTACACTTGCTGTGCATTTTTGTTGCACATGAATATGTATGTCTAGTGGTCTTGTTGGGCGCAGCAGCAATGGTTGATACAAAGACTTAGGTGAGTTGCATCTCTCGAGATGACCCGCAACCAGCAGAGTCTCCTTCAGAGTATTGTATTTTCGTTTTTGTCCAATTTGTATTCCTGACAATTATTGTATTATATTTTAAATTCCTAGAAATTGCTCATGCACTTGTGACATCGAGTTTTGGGATGACTACGGGATTATTTAGTATTTAAGTTTGTTAAAAGATATCATTATTTATTCAATGAAGTTTATTATTTATTGTTTAATGTAATGAAAATAAATGATTTCAAAAATATTAAAATGAGAATTCACTAGTTATTTGGTGTTGGCTAGCCTGACAATGGTGTCCGGCGCCATCACGACACTTAGTGAATTTTGGTTCGTGACAACATGGTATCAGAGCACTTAGTTCCCTTAGGTCTCACTAGTCATGAGAAAGTCTAGTAGGGTCTTAAGGATAGGTACGAAGATGTCTGTACTTATCTTGGAGAGGATACAGGGCTGTTAGGAGCACTTCCTTCCTTGATTCCTCATCATGCGCTATGATTCCTTTGAGGCTTATTCCTTCATTTCCTTTCCATTCAATCTTATGTGACGTGGATCGCTTGTTATAAATCGGAATTGAGGAATTTTAATGGTACTACAGATGTGGTGCGAGATATTTGTTCCTGCGTAGTTGTTTGGGCTATTGTCGTTGCCTTGCGGAAGGATATTCTGTCGTTTCGGATTAGTAGCTCTACTTCTGAGAGCTTTGAGGCTATGCACAGGTTACTATGATGCTCATGAATGATTATCGCGCAGTAATTGATGTGATAGTATGATGCTTGCCCATGTTTCGAGGCAGTGAATGACTTGAAAGGAGGTCTGCTCAGAGCGTGATTCAGAGACTCGGTATTTTATTTCCGGTGGAGGAAAGGAAATCAGACTATAAATGTTTAGGTTTGAGTTGATAGAGTAACGAGATTTGGTGTTTTCAAGTGTGGTAGAATTTTCATCTACGACGTGGTGTCGTCGTCCTTTATTGAATGTGTTAAGTTCATCGTATTTATGATCTTCTACAATTCACCTTTGGGGTAGGATATGGTGAGATAATGTCAGTGAAGCGGCTGTCAGAGATAGCGGTGTGTGGTGGTTCAGGATTGGGTCGGTGTTTTTAATGTTGACAGCTCGAGGAAGATGGTCCTCGGAAAGGTTTAAAGTGGTAGCGGTCTGTTGGTTCAAGTGCTGCAGAGATAGATATTCATTTAAGGCAACAATTGGGCAGCAAAGGATGAGGAAATACGTGTTGGAAGTGTCAGGCAGTGGTTAAATTTCTAGAAGGCCAGGTGTAAGAAGTTAAAGTCGAGTAGGTTCTTAAAGGAATAAGTTTGATCTAAGTGGGAGAGTGGAAGAGTAGCGTATGGGTTCAGTGGCAGGGCAGCTACACACCTTGAGGAAAGTTAGAGCGATTTGGGAATTTTAGTGGACGACAATTAGGTCTACGGGGTTAATTTGAAATATTGGCTATTATACGACGGGAGATTGGACGCAACAGAAATGAGTTGTTTGAAGAGAATAAGGGCACAACGTGAATTTAGATTTGGAGGTATTGTCGCACATTTAGTTGATGTCCGTAAGGAGCGAACGGACTTGTACAGTTAGTGAATGAGCACGGGCTCAGGATAGGTTATTGATGTCGTAGGGATTGTACCCTCGTTCAGCGGTGTTGGAAGATGTTGATGTGTAATTTTCACAAGTGGGTTATCTCCGTGAGAAGGTCAGTGGTCGTGTGGTTGGCGAAGTTTCTGCGAAGAATTCTACTGACTATCTAGTAAGAGGTCGAATATGTGAATGTTGCTAGGGGTGCAAAGAGTTCATGAAATGCTAACGGAAGGATATCGAGGGATTTGGAGGTTGATTGCGCAAGGTCATGTCATCAATGAATAAAGAATCTTGGTGGATTCCATAGTTGTGTAATAATAGCTTCAAGCTAAGTGGGAGAGTCCAACCGCCTACGATGGGGTTGCACGGTTATCTACTTGTTAGGTTTCAGGTTATCGGCGTATTGGTGAGTTAATACAGCTAAGGAAAAATAACATCAGTGGTGATTTGAGCAAAGGATGGAGGAATTTATGCTATATTGGGACTTATCGGTTCATGTGCTAGAAGAGCCTTGAAGTTGATTATATTCGGGACCAAGCCAGAGTGGGTGACTCTCAACAACGGTCCTAGTAAATTCAAAGGTTAAAAATGTTGTGCTTAAGGATTTCAAGCCCGAGGTTTGGTTAAGAATCAAGTTTTTGCTGCAGTTGTTGATAAGAGGCATGGAATGTTCTACGATATTTTCGACTTGTAGAGTAGTATTTGGAGGAAAAAGAGAAAATGACTTCGGATTCGTAGAGGAATTATCAGAATGGATGTACCAGTTGAAGATACGAATGTGCGTGAAAGGAGGGTATGAAACGGTTCATGGGTTTGGAGACGATGTGGTCTCGAGGAATGGGGTCACTCAAGATGAGTGCAGGTTTAGGTTCGTGACGTAAGGAATGGAGCTATTAGTATCTCTAAGGCAGGTTAAGGATGAATTAGAAGAATTTAGATTGGTTAGCCACGGTTGAATTGGCACAATGGTGGCAGTGATCAATTTCTTCAGCGTGAATAAGTTACGCATGTGATTTGTGACGGTACGTGCGAGGTTGGACGACTGCTATAGTTGTTTTTATTTGGGAGTAATCAAGTATTATGGCCTGATATGTGTAGGCGGATCCCGGATAGGGCTATGATGGTTTAGACCACTACTTGAGGATTTGTATATTCTACGGTTATGAGAATTCACTCGTATGTTTCTATGGTTCTCTTGAAATGAGTTAAGTAGAAAGTTTTTATATGATGAAGTATTTACCCTATTAGTGGTTCAGGAGCTATGACGAAATTCTTGTACTCTTGTGCATTGGCGTGATTAAGTGCATCAAGTATCATGGGATTCGAAAGTTGAGGATTCAAGGTGTTGACAAGGATGTCATGAGATCAGATGAGCAGGAAAAGAATTTAGATGTTTAAAGCAAGATGGAATTGTGTTAGGAATCACTTAAAGTCGATGTCGTGTGTAAGTGGCCTTGTGTTCTGATGTGTGGATTCTTGAATTGTTTTACATCTTTAGTGCGGTCGGTAGTATGATGGCAGACTTGTTACCTAGTGCGGAAGGTTGTGGGAGTGTATCCCATGGGAAGATTGTATAAGTGTGGCATGTAGTCACCTGATTGATTGAATATTTAAACCAAGTGTGAAGATAGTGGTGATAGCGCTAATTTGAGAATTTATGCCTGGTGGGCGCTCGGTTCGTTTGGTTGTGGGCTATGGAAGTTTTCTCCGGTTATGATGGTTGTTCTTGTGTGTTATGGGAAAAAGGGTTATTATGGACCCATGAAAGGTTATTAGCCTAGTTCGGTGCGATCAAAATCGGCTTGAGGTATGTGGATGGATCTAAATGTAAAGATGGGCCCTATGTCAGGGCGGATGTGTTCATTTCAGCATAGTGCTCCTCATGGAGGAGTATTAGAACGTTGGATGTTATTTTGGTGCCTGCTATTTCAGGTAATACTATATTGTGTCGTGTGAGTTGTGAAACGACTTGATAATTTTCTTATGTGTTGAGGTTCCGCGTAGCGATGATGTTATGTGAGCAGGATGGCTCTTGAGATTCAGATCATATATCGCACCTCAGTTGTGCTTGAGTTATGTGTGGATCTATCTGTCTCCCCAGGATGGTATTATGCACTTAGCGTGCTTGTGACCGATATTCAGTATTTTGTAGTAATGGGCGAATTAGCTCGGTAAGTATCTCCTTATGTGAATTTTATGTGTGGATCGGGTGGCACGCCGCCACGGGTATGTTATTTGGATCGGGTTGCATGCCGCAATAGTGTGATGTTATGGNTAATACTATATTGTGTCGTGTGAGTTGTGAAACGACTTGATAATTTTCTTATGTGTTGAGGTTCCGCGTAGCGATGATGTTATGTGAGCAGGATGGCTCTTGAGATTCAGATCATATATCGCACCTCAGTTGTGCTTGAGTTATGTGTGGATCTATCTGTCTCCCCAGGATGGTATTATGCACTTAGCGTGCTTGTGACCGATATTCAGTATTTTGTAGTAATGGGCGAATTAGCTCGGTAAGTATCTCCTTATGTGAATTTTATGTGTGGATCGGGTGGCACGCCGCCACGGGTATGTTATTTGGATCGGGTTGCATGCCGCAATAGTGTGATGTCGGGTATAGTGCCCTACATTTATTTTTGTGTGTTTTTTCCCATTTTCTGAGGAAGGTTTATAGCACCTTTCCGGTTGTCTAATTAGTTGCGTGAGTTGAGTAGTTCCTTCCAGAGTTCATTTTCCTTATATATCACGTTCGAATTTGTGGCTTGTTGGCACATTGTGGCATCATGTGAGACTGTTGGTCACGTTTGTGGTGGCTTATTGCGTGAGCAGCTTGTACTGGGTGAGACGGGATTATTGGATCTAGGAACACTGCGATCGAATTATATGAAGTATGTAAAGAGAAAATGCCATTATTTGGTTCATAATGATGTAATGGTTCTTGTCAGGAGTATAGACTCAATGATTTGTTGACTCGGCAGTTGGTTATGAATTTCTACACATATTTTCCGTCGTGGCGGTATTGCAAGGGGTTAGAACAAGGTTTATATATGTCATGAGGTGCATTGGGAGCATCAAATTCGTGGAATTTCGGCTATTGTTATTAGATGATGTTGCTATGGTCATGTGTGTTATGCAGTGCATAGTGTGAATTTAGCAAAGGTATGCAATCATGTATCGGTGCATTGTGTAGTGATTGATACGGCGTTCGTATGTTGGAGGCAGGCCTGGCAGAGAATTTCGGATGTTGGGATTGGGATCTAAGCTTATTTGTCGGAATAAGAGAGAATGTGTTCAGATTTGCTCGAGCTAATGTGCTCAACTGAGTTCTGGTAGCACGAGTAGGTGCACGAGGTGTTAAATAGTGATTTCAGAAAACTCCAGAGCAGTTCGTAGCACGTTCGAGAACAAACATATGTTTATATGGGACAGAATGTAACGACCCGATCGGTCGTTTTGAGCTCTAGCGCGTCGTTCGGCAGTTTGAGGCCATGGGCAGCTCCATTTTAGGGATTATGACTTGTACGCGTGGTCGGAACTAGAATTTCGGAAGTTCAGATTTGATTTGGAAAGAGAATTCTCATTTCGGAAGCTTTAAGTTGGAAAAAATTGACTAAGGTGTGTTTTTTGAGTAAACGACCTCCGAATCGGGATTTGAAGATTCCAACAGGTTCGTATGATGATTTTGGACTTGGGCGTATGTTCGGATCGGATTTTGGAAGACCTGAGAGCATTTCAACGCCTATTGTAGAAATTTGATACTTTGGAAGAATTTCATGAATTTGGGTTGAAGTGCATTTCAATGTTATCGGTGTCCGTTTGAGATTTCGAGCATAGGAATAGCTTTGTATGGTGATTTTGGTCTTAGGAGGGCGTCTGGATGTGGATTTGGAGTCGGTAGGTCATTTTGGGGTCATTTGGCTAAAGTTAGAAATTTGAAGGTTTTTGAGAAGTTTGATCAGAAGTGGACTTTTTAATATCGGGGTCGGATTCCGATTTTGGAAGTTGGAGTAGGTCCGTAATGTCAAATGTGACTTGTGTGAAAAATTTGAGGTCAACTGGACATGATTTGATAGGTTTCGGCATCGAATGTAGAAGTTTGAAGTTCTAAAGTTCATTAAGCTTGAATGAGGGTGTAGTTCATGATTTCGATGTTGTTTGAGGTGATTTGAGGCCTTGAGAGGTCCGTGTTATGTTATGGGGCTGGTTGGTGTGATGGTCTGGTGCGATCGCACCTACGCAATAAAGGCCGCAGGTGCAAGGTCGCGGGTGTGAGCTAATGGTCGCTGGTGCCGTTTGGGCGAGAGAGAGAATTCTAGGAGAGCAGGTGCAAGGGGGTGTCCGCACATGTGAAGCCGCAGATGCGAAAAAGAAGGGCGCAAGTGCAGAGTCGTGCTAGGCAGGAGGAATGCACAGGTGCAGGCTTTGGTCACACCTGCGAGACCGCAGTTACGGCTGGTTGACCGCAAGTGCGAAAATCGAGCTGGGCAGTGTGTTCTTTAAAAACGAAGGCTTGGCTCATTTTCACCATATTTTCTCCATGGGAGCCGATTGAGCAACTTGGGAGTTCCATTTTCATCACCAAGTAGGAGGTAAATGGTTTATACTAGTTTTGACTTAAACACATGATTATATATGGATTGGAACATGGAAATTCATGAAAAATTAGTGGAAACTTGAGGTTTTGGTATAAATCCTAAAAAACTTGGTATTTTTGGATTTTGACCACGATTTTGGGTATGGAATTGAGAATAAATTATATATTTGAATTCGTGATGTTATGGGTAATGTTTATCTTCAAAAAATTTCAGAATTCGGGCACGTGGGCCCGAGGCTGATTTTTTTCCGACTATTCGATCGGGGTTAGAAATGGTTATAAATTGGATTCTAATGAGTATTTAAGTATATATTTATGGGTTTTTATAATTATTGGCTAGTTTTGGAGCGTTCATCGATTTGAGTCAATGGAAGGACTTGGAAGCCGGTTATGGAACTTCAGAGCAAGGTAAGTCTCCTTTTTAACCTTGTAAGAGGGAATTAACCCCATTGGTGAAATAAGTCAATATGTGCTTCTATTTGTGGGGGATACGTACGCACGAGGTGACGAGAATCCATGCGTAGCTACTATTATGCTTAAGTCCGGGTAGACTTGGACCCAAAACATGTTATACTTGCGATATTTGTAACCTTATTGTCAACTTAAATTGCTTAAATCATATCAAACTTGGTAAATGAATTTCTAAAAGGTTAAACTTCATTTTCTTAACCATTAAAAGAAGATTGCCATTTCCTTGGAAAAAATTGCTCCTTGATGAATTCTTGATTGACTGTTTGAATGTGTTTTCCTTTTGTGGAACGGGCCGAACGCCTCGGCAGATTAAATAGGTGCATCTATGGTTCGCGCCATTCGACCTTCTGGTAGTGCACAATTTAAATATTATGTTGGATCGGGGCCGTACGAGCTCGGCATGATTTGCGTATGACTTGCTTGATTTTTTTTTTGGTATTATTGACAATTGATGTGGCCTCGTTGGCCGGGGATGTAAATTGTTAAAAAGATGGAAATAAGTTTAAATATTTCTATTAACAAAAGAAAAGTTTACATGCTTCATGATTATTGAGTTTGAAGTCCCCTTATAAAATCCATGATTTTTCACATTATTGGACTACTAGTAAGTGTCGAAGTCGACCTCTCGTCACTTACTTCTTCGAGGTTAGACTGGATACTTACTGGGTACGCGTTGTTTTTGTACTCATACTACACTTGATGTGCATTTTTGTTGTACAGGAATATGTATGTCTAGTGGCCTCGTTGGGCGCAGCGACAATGGTTGATATGGAGAGTTAGGTGAGCTGCATCTCTCGAGACGACCCGCAGCCAGCAGAGTCTCCTTCATAGTATTGCATTTTCTTTTCTGTCCAATTTGTATTCCGGATAGTTATTGTATTACATTTTAAATTTCTAGAAATTTCTCATGCTCTTGTGACATCGGGTTTTGGGATGATTACGGGATTATTTAGTATTTAAGTTTGTCAAAATATATCATTATTTATTCAGTGAAGTTCATTATTTATTGTTTAATGTAATGAAAATAAATGATTTCAAAAATATTAAAATGAGAATTCACTAGTTATTTGGTGTTGGCTTGCATGTGTCCGGCGCTATCACGACACTTAGTGGATTTTGGGTCGTGACATCGGGCGGCATATAAGCAGCCTCGTATCCTAAGTGAACATCCTCTCTGGAACGTCTCAATGTGGTAGAAGCAAGATCAGTTACCCGATGGCCAAGCACGTGAACTACTGTCGCTCCTTCACCTGTATGTTGTAGCATCTCCAGTTCCAATTGGTAGAAATGGTGCAAGCCAATAGCCTGCATAACATATGAAATATTAATTACGGAAGTGTAATGTAACATTTGAAGTAAGTACAAAAAATAACATATTAATGCCTCATGCCTCCCGGCGTATGGAATGTACCTACCACCAGCGCGATGAATGGGATTCCAGATGAGAAGTCGGGTAATGCTGCGATACCGACCCATGTACTCATGCTCACCCTCCATACGGTCAGGTGGAGGGTATGGCAGAATCAGGCCATACCTCTGGTCCCAATCCTCCATCTAGGCAGGGTATGTCTAGCCGACCCTGCAGCGATCCCACTGGTAATGTGTCATGTGCCAAGTGGGCGGAATAGGTACAAGTTGCGGTCGACCAAACTGACGAAGGACTCGCGCGGTAGCATGATGCTAGACTACATCGAGACATATCAGTGGGACGGAAGAGCTCCACATAAATCGACCACGGGAGCAATAATCTGGCAATCTAGCTATGAGCGCGTCGCTGTATGGACTCCATACGAACTATTAATTAAACACAAGAATCGTGAGTAAACGCAACATATATAGAGCCAGGACAAGTAAACTTCAGTATGTATGTACTGAGCGCCTTCAAGTACATTCAACAAATCCCTGTAATAAGGGAGATGATGTCGAGCCTCGGCCTCACAGGCGTGGCCTCGCCTATCAACCCACCTCCAAGTTAGCGGAAGAAATGGTGGAGATGGTGCATCCAGAGCTATCAGTGGCAGAGGTGGCTGGAACTGCAGGAACCACTCCCAGGCCCAAACCTAATATAGATTTGGACGTAAAATTTTAGGCATTTTTTACTATGTATGTTATAATCATGAAAAGAATTGACTACATTTTCACCTGCAGCAATGGTAAAAAAAGACAACATCTCTCTGGGTGCCCATGCACGCCCGACACATCTGCCTATACAGGTAAGCTGTAAGAGCTGCACCCCAATTGTAACCAGATAAATCATCTAGCCACTCCAGATGCTGTAGAAATAGCAAGATGACTAGGTTTTCCGAAGTTTTCGGGAACAATATACCACCAAACATCATCAGCAGCAACATCCTCGTGTGCCGGTCGATATCCTCTGGCGGTGAATCATCAATAATCTCCGCGTCCATTGCTACCATATGTTGCCGAACGGATGTCAGCTGCAATCAAGTGGCCCCACTCAACGTACTCAGCTCTGCAGGCTAGAAACTGGCGAGCCACTACAACATATGAAGGTAATCCACTCCCGTATAGTTTCTAAGAGCATGCGGGTAAGCTACAGGTATACCATCAATGGGAAGCCCGAAAAGAACCTCTGTGTCCTCTAGCATGATGGTAGCCTCGCCAATGGGTAGATGAAACGTGTGCGTCTCCTATCACCACTGCTCTATCATAGCCGGTGATTAGTGCCCAGTCGAACTGCAACCATCCAATCTCTATGATCCTGTAAAAACCCGTCCCCTGAAGGCTTCTAACTATACGGGGATGTAGTGGGTGGTCCCTAATGAACTCCCACATATCTTCTATACATCTGGGGCGGAAAAGACAGACAATGCCTATACCAGATGTGTGCAGACGTATGGTTGCCCTGTAGCAACAATAGCTTCTTGAGAAACAGGTTCGGGATGCACAAGGGGAAGCTCCATGACGATATCTGTAAATTGAACAATATTAGTTAAAGTATTTTTTGTTTAATTGTTTAACATCTTTAAATATATTGCAATATCTTTTATATTAATATTTAATCGATAATTTTTCTATATTATTACTTAGGTTGATACACATTCTATATTATTATTTTATATGCTAGTTTCTTAATAATTTTGACTAAAATTCGGCAGTGTTTTGTTTGAACTATCATCTTTTAAAGCTATTTTTAGGTATAATAGAATTAAATAATTAATTTTCATAACTATACATGATATAATTAATAAGTATTCATATAAAAATACTTAGTTTGACAAATTTTCTATATTATTGTTTTATATGTTATTTTCTTACATTTTTTGACTAAAATTTGAGAGGGTTTTTGCTTGAACTATCATCTTTTTTCTTAGATATTTTTGAAGTTAACAGATAATTAAATAATTTCAATAACTAAGAAGATATTTTAGTAATTATTCATATAACAAATACTTAGGTAGATAAATTTTCTATATTAATATTTCATATGTTAGTTTCCTACATTTTCCTACTATAATTTTACATGATTTTGTTTGAACTATCATCTTTTTAAAGTTATTCTTTAATTATAATAGAATTAAATATTAAAATTTCATAAGTAATCAAGATATATTCAATAACTAATCATATAAACAAATACTACAAACTTAATAGTAAATAATATTGAATTTATTTCATTCGTAACAACTTGTTTGTTAACTTTCATATTTTGCCCAAATCTCCCGGCATCGTCTCTTTTGTTATGCCAACTGATTATTTTATGCTTCATATCCAATATTTGATAATTATCTACTAATACATTAAATTCATAATTGAGTAATCTATCCGAGTTTGTTAAGGATAGCACTTAGTTTTTATTCTACACAACGAAATCTTAAAGAGCACTAAAGTAACACTACTCTAAATAACCATAAACAAATTCAACTACCATAAGCTAAAATTTATTATCAGTTTTACTACGCTTAAAGGCACTACATAACAATTAAGGGAACAACATAATATTGAAGGGCAATACACAACAATAAAGTCACATATTAATATACGTATAACAAAAAAATTACATATAACAATATTATTCATAAAATAATATATATTTTTACTAATTTTTTAGCACATAAATAAACTAATCCGGATAAAAAACAAAAAAATTAATTAAATCACAAAACAATAATAAAAAAATATACAACACAGTAAATAACAACTAATAAGCATTTTATATACATGGGTTTCACCAAAAAGTAAGTCGGAATACCTCGATTTAAAGTTTTTTGTAATGTGAAAATTTGATGATTTGGGGGCCGAAACGAGCAATGGATGAGATCCACTACACGATAACGCCTTGGATCCAGTGTTATCTTGCTAAAATACGGAGAAGACATAATTTTTGGGGGACGACTGGGCTCCAATGGAGATTTTTGCTTAAAAAATAGAGGGGAGCGGTTTTTCTCACTTCTGCTTCTGTCTGGTCGAGGAAGGAGGCGGGCCGATATTTTATAAAGGTATAGCGCATATATTGGATGTGCTATACCTACCTATCTTTTCAATTGTCACGACCCAAATTTTTCTCCGTTGGGTATCGTGATGGAACTTAGTCCTAGGGATTAGGTAAGCCTAACATTAAATGAAACAACAACGATATTTAAATAACATCTAACAACTTGAAATAGAAATCTCTTTAAAATTTACAACACCAAAACCGGTAGTACAAGTCATAAGCTCTACAGAGTTTGTTAGAAAACCTCTAAAATACAATTGTCTCGAAATAAGAGCGAACAATGTAAATACAAAATAAGAAGGTGACTCCGAAGCCTGCGAACGCAGCATCGGGTTTACCTTGAGTTTCCACCGCAACGATCCGCACAGCTACTAACAATCAAATACCTCGATCTGCACAAAAGTTGTGCAGAAGCGTTGCATGAGTACACCACAACGGTACCCAATAAGTATCAAGACGAACCTCGGAGGAGTAGTGACGAGGAACAGCCAAGAAATATACTGGACTAAATAACCTGACAAGTATAAGTACAGAACAATATAGTACAATATCTATATAAAAACTACGCATAATGACAAAACGATACGGTAATTGCAGTAAGAAAAGGAAAGAAGCAACTAACAGCGGAACATCATAATAATAACAGAGTAGGATGAGCAGAACACAGTTTAAATTCGGTGATCATAGATAAAGGACATTCAAGTAATAACTTAACAAAAACGTCCGCTTTCTCACTAGGTTTGCCAATAACCATTACGAGGTACCGAACCTCAGAGTATTCACAATTCATGGGTCCAAATTCCGTAACCCTAACCACTTGGCATCCTGTGCCCTCATTACAAATTTATAACCACACTGGCGACTCACGTACCAAGAGAGTCGTTCTCACATAGAAGGCAAGTAAAAAAGGTGTGCATCAATACTTAACAATATCAAGATCTATCCTCTTAATCGATAGGAGTGCTTAACTATGTGTATGCTTGTGCAAGTGTTCTAATATAGATCATGCCAATTAGTAAGTATAGAAAAAGGAACGGACAACACGTAGAATGTTTTCCCACAATTTCCACAAAAATAGAACTCACACATGTAAGTGCATCACTACAAAAATATCAACAACCAGAATTCCCCCAGGACATCACAAGTCATCACAAATCAATACCCGAATTAGCCCACCTTGTCTCGCCACGTGTGCAATAATAAGGTAAGTACCACATTATCTCATCACACATGCAATATAATGTTCCCACCTTGTCTCACCACATGTGCAACACACACACACACACACACACACACACACACACACACACACATACACACACACATATATATATATATAT
>ML338329.1:0-25361 GCA_005239505.1 Nicotiana paniculata
AATTTTATAATTTTTTAAAATAATAATATAATTATTAAAAATTTTATAACTGGATCCCACTTTGGCGATCAAAGTTGGTCGCTAATATTAGTATTTCTTTGACCAAGCAAGTCTGACCAGTCCGGTCAACATTTTGACCACATTATCGACCAAAAAGCGACCAACCTTGGTCGCTAATTTATTTACAATTATTTTATCCAATTTAGCGACCAACTTTGATCGCTTTATTTGATAGACCAATTGTGGTCGCAGATTTTTGGTCGCTTTTTGCAGGATTTTTAGTAGTGATTGGTTATGGTTACTAGTCAAACTAGAAATATATTTGTTAAAAAAATTATATATTTAGGACAATTTTTGGTTCTTGGTTCGCAGCTGTAGGTCCAAATGATGAATGGTACATTTTTCGTTATTTTTTTCTTTTCAACAGTGTTTGATTTTTTTAGAATTTTTTGTTGTTGTTTATGTGCTTAGAATTGCCAGTAGTTTTTCTTGGTTGGTTATGGGTTACTAGTCAAACTAGAAATATTTTTGTTAAAAAAAATGATATATTTAGGATAATTTTTGGTTCTTTTACGAAATCCATATTAGATTGAGATACAAACAAACCTATATAACTTTGATACAATGGTGGGAGCGCAACTCATGATGTATGAGTTAGACGCACGTCATATGGTATTGAATACTTCCCTCAACTAAAAATGGTAAAGGGTGAGTCCATTATCCATCGTGTTTTGAAGCTTGCGACATTTGTCTTGGGGATTTCTTAGTTAAAAAAGATGAAAAACAAAAAAATTGCTTTCTGATGCGTGGATCAATCAAATGTGAGAAAAAAGAATAGTCCATTTTATGTTTACTTTGCTTCAGCAGATTACCATTGCTTTCTGTATATAGTTATTGATTCAATTCTCTAACAGTGGTATGAAGAGCCAAGCTTAATTTCTGGACTGTTTGCTACAGCAAAGTAAGGATAAAAGGTTGACATTTGACCATGTCAGTTTTAGGTATTTTATAAGGTTTTTTTAAAAATACAGTCTTTTTTCCTTATATCTAATTTGTCGTTTTGTAATCTTCCTATTAATTTTAACTTGTATGCATGACGAGTTGTTCTCGCTCCTCTTTTAACTGCCATCTAAAAGCCATGCACTACAAATAGAGACAAACTGTTTGAAACATAAAAGATCAAAATTTGGCAACTGCGACCTACATTCCGCCAGATGTAGATGGCAGTGATCACAGTCCCATTGGCCTTATCCTGAAGCTGTAGGTTCCGACCGTCATTTTTCTGAAGATGGGACCATAACAAGAAACACGACGAGAATATTCTCAAGAGGCTATGTTGAGCACATATTTTGCAGTTAAAGATTTGACATAATATATTCTGGTGACGAGTCCAAAAAACTCTTTGATAAGTACTGCCTCCTCCTTGTATAGGTCGAAATCTGACTCACTGATAAAAGAGCAGTGAGACCGTGATGGTGAATACGAAAGACCATAGTAACGTGTCCCATGATCATGGACGGGGACGATACGTCACTAGACCCTTACAACGCAATACGAGCTGCAGCGCCCGGGGAGAGGGCAGTCTCTCTATCTCTGGATCTATATAAAAAGGCAGATCTCTCTAAAGAAAGGGTAGATCGGTTATCCCACACTTCCTATCAGATCTAAAACGGGTCCTAAGATTCTTGTATTTGTCTATCATTTATCTTTATCAAATGAAAGAGGATCTGCCTCACTCAAGATTGGGTGAATCTTCTCCTTTATTTACCTTTTTTTGCCATTTAATATTATTGAATGCATGGTCTTTTTCATACTATAAAATCCGGCCATAACTACTGCCAACATTTATACTCAACTATATTTTTCTGTTCATGTTATCCATCTCAGATCTAGAATTAATTATCCTTAACTAAGATTTACCCTATATTTTCTTATTAATTCGTTTTAAGAAAAGGTTAACACATTTTTGGTAAAACAATTTGGCGCTGTCTGTGGGGATTTTCTAGTTAAAATTTTAGTTTCTTCTAAATCTAAATTTCAATTTTAGTTCCACTTTCTGTTCATTATAGCGTCACCCTATCGCCACAAATGCAAACTTGAAGAACTGTAGGCAGAAACTTTAAAGCATGCCTTTGTGATATTTGTGGCTTAACTTTCTCTCCCTCCTTTGGTTCTTGTGGTGTTTCGTCCATTCTGATAGGCACAATTCTTTTCCGGCCATCACGTGTTGTAGCTTATTAATAAAAATATGTGGTGAAAATGTTATGACAGCTGGTTATGAAATCTATATTTGCTGTTGGTTTCCATCTTTATCAATTCACCGAAACTTTCCTCATGCTAGATATGCTGTATTCAATTTATGGTGGTATTTTTTAGGAGATGTCATGCTGCCTTCATAACTTCTTTCTGATTTAGATGTGGTGGCCTTGCTATCAATATCAAATTGTAATTTGTTCTTATAACTGCTTCTTTGTCTGGATATATCTTATTCTGGAAACATTCGATCCAATATTTTTGCCTGGCATAAGCATGATGTAACACATGGAGGAAGTCGAAAAAAAGAAGAAGAAGTCCATAAGCTTTCTTGACGTCATCAAACAGAACCCAAATAGAATATGAATGCCAGATTAACACTAGACCAAGTTCCTAAAACTCAAGATTGGTTTGGTGCACCCAATAATAGATTGGGTTACAAACGCGTCGAGATCGGGACTGGAACTCGAACTCGAGGTCCCAACAGGCGAAGAAATTTGCCAGTCCAGAAGATGCCCAGATATGACTAACGATGCCGAGCACGAGGCCGTGATTGCAGGTCTAAAGCTAGCACTCGAGTACGGAGCAGAAAGAGTCGTCCTGCGGTGCGACTCAGCTCGTTGTCAATCAAGTCACAGGGACTTTCCAAATCAAGGAACAAAGACTGCAAAAATACCATCTCGGAATATGCAAGCCGTTACCCGAGTCCGACGAATGCCAGCTCGACCAAATCCCTCGAACACAGAATATCAAAACAGACGGCCTTGCCAAATTGGTAGCGGTCACTAAAAGCATAACCGGAGAAGGGAACGTGGTCACTTCCCTCCACTCGTCGACCAATCAAATCGAGGTAACAAACAGTTTCATTGCTTTTAACTGACTGTTTTTCTAAGTGAAATAGAAGCAGGAACGTTCTCCCAAATACGCGAACAGGGAACGATCGTCGTCAAAGCAAATCCGAAGATGCCAAGAGACCATATAGATTGAGATTGTATTGCCAGCCCGTAAAATATGTAAACCCCTCCCATATGTGTAAGCAAAGCATAAGTGCATGAAGCTCACCCGCAGGTCATAAGTCTATACTGCAGCAATCTTATTTTATCCTTAAGGATAAGAGACACTGCATCAATTACACAAGTAATATTCGACCTCGCCAGAATTAACATTCGGCCTCCTCGCCAGAATTAAACTCGACCTCGCTCGAGTTGCCAGAATTAAACTCGACCTCGCTCGAGTCGCCAGAATTAAACTCGACTTCGCTCGAGTCGCCAGAATTAAACTCGACCTCGCTCGAGTCGCCAGAATTAAACTCGAACTCACTCGAATCGCCAGAATTAAACTTGACCTCGCTCATGTCGCCAAAATTAAACTCGACCTCGCTCGAAATGCCTTAATCGAACCCAATAACTCCCGTCTACACTACATTCGACCATGCTTGAAATTCTAGTCTATGATTCATCATTCCGCCTATCGACTACTCCAGACAGAATGGTGAAGGGACTGGATATGTGAAGAATTTCTCGAATACATACATTAAACGAGCATGCGACTTGCCAAATGATATGAACAAACAGAGCAACATAGAACATTCTTCGCACAATTCCAAGTCTTCTACACTTCACATAAACATTCGAATCGCTCGAATTACTTTCATTCGACATCGCTCGAATTACTTACATTCGACCTCGCTCGAATTACTTACATTCGACCTCGCTCGAATTACTTACATTCGACCTCGCTCGGATTACTTAACATTCGACCTCGCTCGGATTACATACATTCGACCTCGCTCGGATTACTTACATTCGACCTCGCTCGGATTACTAACATTCTACCTCGCTCGAATCATATACATTAGATCTCGGTCGAATAAAGTTCTTAAGGAAAACGAACACGTTCAATACTAAACTCCCGAATCAAAAACTAGGACTTATAGGGAAAGGGTCCGAAACACTTAACCCTAAAAGAAAGGGAAAGAAAGAAAATCTAGAGACATACAACCCAAAACGAAGTCTATTTCATTCAAAAGTTTACACATAGGGGGCCCAAACACGCCCCCCAAAACAATAAATACAAAAAGAACATAACAAAAAAGAGAAGGGAAACAAATACAAAAAATATCACTTTGTCGCACCTACTCCATCCCCATCAGCACTTCCACCTTCAGAGAGACCATCCTCAATTTTGGCACCATCGTCGGCCTCCGATGTCGCATGATCATAACCACAAGCAAGCCGAGCCTCACGCACCTTCGCACGAGCATCCTAAAAAACAACCTTAGGAACACACCCTGCCATCCGCAGATCCTTGTAAATGTCTCGATGGGCCTCGGCGTGAACCCACGACTCATATAAGTGACGAGGAACGGCAACCAGGGCAACTTCTTGAGAGGTATGAGCCAACAACTGGGCTTTCTCAGCCTCCAAGGCCGCCCTTTTGTTAGACAAACTCGAGGCATCACACTCGAGCTCACCTATCCGTTCTTCGAGCCTGGCCTCCTTCATAGCGGCCATCTGTCTCTCGGCCTCCCGCTCAGATCTAAGGACACGCACTGTGTATTCCAGTGCCGCGGCCCTTGCCGCACCCGCAATACGGGAACTCTCAGCCCTCTCTAACTCCGCCACTTTCCTCTCCAAGTCAACGACCTTCCCATTCCTCTCCTCGCTCAAGAGAGCAACCCTGGCTTCATTTCGCTCAAGCTCAGCTCACAATGACGACACCCTCACCTGAAGGTCCTCGAATTCGGCCGCGACGCCCTTGCCCACCTCGAGTTCCTCATCCTTGAATCTGATCAGCCCCTCGAGCTCACTACACCTGCAGATACACCGCATCATGTCCTCATCCTTCTTCTCCAATTCTTCTCTAAGGGACCGAGCATCACCACTCGCCTTGAGCCGCATATGCATCTCCCTACACTTGTTACAGTATCGGTGATACTTCTCGCCCATCTTCAGAAAAATCTCGGCCCGCTTCTCCGCCTGATGGGCATTCTCTACCTCCAACATGTAGATATAAAAAAAGGGACGAAGAAGAGAAAAGGAAAGTAAAAGAGGAGTCAACAAAAAATGATAAATTCAAAACAAAGGAATTAAAGGCAAAAGCTCACCCTTAAAGCCATCCCTTCCACACATCATGACAAACCAGCATCGCTGAGGTTCCAGAGAGATCTACTCTCAGCAGCAGAACACAAGAGATCAAACTGACCCTCCAAATCCGCCGTGTTCTCCAGAAGGTTAACATCCGTTGGAATCTCAAGCACACGTGAAGGGCCGCTGGCAATCACCTCAACCCTTGTAAAACCCTCCTCGAACAATCGCATATCCTCAGGATTAATATCCGAGTCGGAATCATAATCGCCCACCACTACGCCCTTTAACCTTTCGTCAACTAGAGGGGGAGGGGTGCGAGGCTGCTTAGACTATGATGGACCACTTTGAATGACGGCGGAAGCCGCCAAATCCTGCCGAGGCGTCATCACAGCCTCCTCCTCCCTCAGTTTGGGTGACACTTCCGCCCCTTAGACGGCCTCACTCACATCCTCTGACACCGTCCCCGCAGGTTCAACCCTCGAATGCACATCACTCGAAGGCGTCTCCTCCAAAGTTACTCTCCGCCTCTTTGATAGGGTCTCTTTGACCACATCATGAGAGGATTCGCCCATCGAGCGAACCGTTGGAACCGGGAAGCTTGAGCAAGGAACATCTTCAGTGCGACTGGCCCTAGATGCCGACTCAACCAGTGCAACGGCCTGACCCCGATCACCCTCATCAACAACCATCTGAAGTGTCGACCTAGTAGAGGATGCTGGTTGGTGGAAGGCAAGAGCAGGGACCCTTGCCCTTCTTGGACCTCCCCGACCTGTCAAAACGAAACGAAGAATGCATAAGTATCAAGAGGGGAAGAGTGTAAAGCAAAATGCAACTATGGCCGAGACAAAACGACTTACTAGCTGTATGTCTACGCCCAAACCTCTCATGGAAACGCGTCCATTTGTGAATCCCCACTATGTTAGGAAGAATCGAAGCCACCCATCCGCGAATGTCGCCAACTAGCGGAGGGGGCGGCCTCTCAGCTGCAACAAAAATAAAATGGGCAAATAACCAACAACCAGTCAGTGAAGTCACCAGATACGAATAACTAATCGACGTAGTAAAAGGTGAGACGAATATTCACGGGCAAAGTTCCACGTCTCAGGGAACCTGGCATGGTTGGACACCAGATGTTCCGTGTGAACAAAGAATAAACTCTCCCAAAAATGACGATTGGTCTTATCGTCCATTCCGACCACCAGGCTCTTCGTACCCCGATGGCGGAGGTGCAACATAGTCCCCCTTTGGAAGTGAGGAATGAAAAGATGCATCATATGTCAGAGGGAAACACCACAACCAGCCAGCTCCACGTATTGGTAAGCATTAGAAAGAGTTTATATAGTACGGAGTGAGCTAGGACGGACAGACCTTATAGAAACGGCAAAAGTCTATGGCCAATGAGGGAAGAGAGAGCGTGTATCCAATGACAAAAGGGTATGCGTAGAGGGCGCAGTACCCTGGATGATGTAACTGAACTATATCACCTTCTGCCGGGATAAGTTCAACGTGTTTCGGGATCCTCCACTTGATTTTGAAGGCAGCAAGTGCCGCAACATCCATTACCGAGAGCGCCGACGCAGGCTCATCCTCGGCAGCATAGTTAAAGTCATTTTGTGGCTTCCTAGGGCGGGGCACCACCTCATCTACTGTCGGAAAACTCTCGTCTTCTGTTAAACTCAACGCTTCATCAAGGGAGGGGGAAGAATTCTACGGTACCGTAATATTGATGATTGGGTTAGAGTTCGAAGAAGGACTAGCCATTGCAAACAAAAGCAGAAGTCAAGAACATGGGAGAAGATTTACGACGGTCAACAAAGCTGTCTGCGCTTTTCGAGTATGAACATGCAAGAAAGAACCGTTGATTTCAAAGAATCTCTCCTGAAAATGACATTGGGTAACGCCATACCAGAATAAAATTCCCCTATTTATAGAGACAGAAGCGCCAATTATGAAAATAAAGCGCCGCCTTTTCAAAAGTAACGGGAGGGGCACAAGAAACGATGCAACGCTCAGCAAACATGCGTCATAATGACACCTGACTAATTAAATGTCATTTCAACTGACATGCTGGTCTGACAGTCTATCCTGAACTTCACATCACTGCCTTTTAGGGAAATGCCCGCTCAACGACTGAAACGTTCAGATTTCTGAGATGATATTGGCAAAAGTCTGCCCACGGTTCTCGCCCTGTGTCGACCGTCATAGGCAGAGAGACTAACTGTATGGGTCAAAATCTGACTCATTGATGAAAGAGAAGTGAGGCCGTGATGGTGAATACGAAAGGCCGTAGTGACGCGTCCCACGACCATGGCCGGGGATAATACATCACTGGACCCTTACAACGCAGTACGAGCTGCAGCGCCCACAGAGGGAGAAAACTCTCTATCTCTAGATCTATATAAGAAGAAAAATCTTTCTAAAGAAAGGGCAGATCGGTTATCGCGCACTTCCTATCAGATCTAAAAAGGTTCCTAAGATTCTTGTATTTGTCTATCATTCATCTTTATCAAATGAAAGAGGATCTGCCTCTCTCAAGATTGGGTGAATCTTCTTCTTTATTTATATTTTATCACCATTTAATGTTATTGAATGCATGGTCTTTTCATACTATAAAATCCGGCCATAACTACTGCCAACATTTATACTCAACTATATTTTTCTATTCATGTTATCCATCTCAGATATAGAATTAATTATCCTTAACTGGGATTTACCTTCTATTTTCTTATTAATTAGTTTAAGAAAAGGTTAACACATTTTTGGTAAAACACCCTAAAGATAGAAATTGTACTTTCCATCAGACATCTTCCATTCCCCTTTTACTATAACTCCATTTTATACTTCAGTTGATTTGCGTCTATGTTGTACAAAGAGATCCTAAGTTATAGACCAATATGTTTGCCTGTTCTTCCAAGCCTTGCCAATACGCTCTGTATTCACAGCATATAAACGAAGGGGATCCTTGGAGAAAAGGTAAAAATTGTCTCCGTGTGGGATATATATCAGGGGTTCGAGCAGTTGGTTTTATTTTCTCAAGAAATCCTTCGACTTTAAGTAATGGTGTTCTTTTTGGAGGCACGTTACTGGCCTTCAGCACCATTAGCTTGAGGGTCTGGAGACAAGGAAAATCTAGCTTGCCATTCATACTGGGTCAAGCAGGTATTTGCTGGTTTCCTGCAAGTTAATTGCTATTGTATGCAGTTGGACTACCTTTAGTTCGCTGATGAAAAGGGAACAACTCTTTTGAGTGTGATCTCTTTTGTATCTGATCTTATTGTTAACATTTTGTGTTAGCTATCCTTTTTCTCATTTTTTTCTTTGATCAGTAACTCATTCTATTCTTTGAATATCAATATTTTGTAAATATAGGAAGTCTGGAACAGGAAAAAACAAATTTTATAGATATATTATTCATTATAGATAAGCTTATGAATGAGGCAATGGATATATTTTAAGACACAAAATTTCATTATATAATTGTTTAAAATAAACTAGACATCTAACAATGAATAATATATGTTTCGAGCTTCAGCTTCACAACTTCCTACTCTCAGCTACCTCATGATATAGATATATTAAGTCCATGAAGCATCTCTTATGCTAAAACAATCCTTGCTTTGTAAAGGGAAAAAGGGAAATTATGTTTTCCCATCCGCCATCTGAGGATCTATATTCTTGTCCACTCTTCTCCTACATCAAGCCAAATAATCTCGAGATTCATCTCCCGCTCTTTGCTAGTCAGATTTGTTTGATAGTTTCTATGAGTCCACCAAACAATAGAGATACCTGGTCCTCTACTAGTTCCCACAGAGGAGTACACTAAGAAAGCAAGTAAAAGAGACAAGGGATTTTTACGTGGAAAAATCCCACTCAAGGGGACAAAAACCACGACCTACACTTGTAGGATTTCAACTTCATTAACTTGTAATCTAAACTTTACAAGACACTTTGTAATGAAATTCTTACAAATACTTTAACACTAACTTGTAATCACTATTACAAGCCACTTTGTCACTCTCTAGTTATAAAGACTTTTCACTTGTGACTACACTAGTCACTACAAAAACACAAGAGGTTTATGTTAAGAGATTCCTAACACGATGCTTCTGCAAAAGCAAATAGGATACAATGAAAAACAAAATGCAAGATTACAACTCAACTAAGGACAGTAACGACACAAGGTGAAACAGGTCCGTCTTAGTGGAGTTGTCTTCTTGCTCTTGACACACTTGAGTCTTCAATGCTAGAGCCCTTCTTCAATGCTTGAGAGAATGTCTTTTGTAAATGCTCAAGTGAATGTTCTTATTTGTCTTCAAACAAGATATTAAAGGCCTTGACACATTCCAAGGAGGATGTCCCATATCTTGAGAGTACACTTCACAATCAATGGGAAGTGACTGCTGCACTGTTACTGCACTGTAGCGTGTACAGTTGCAGGCAATCACTTTTCTGCCGCAACTTTTTACAGCTGTAGAGTTGACCTGTACTATCGTCTAGGAGTCTGTCAAGGTATCAGGTCCCTTAACTGTTCCTTATAAGTTCAACAGTGCACTGTCCAGAATTTCTTGAGTTAAAGCTGAATAATTGTGCTGGCCACAGATCAGGTCCTTCATTTGGTTCTTCATATAAAAGTTTGTTAGATCATCAAAATAGAATACAGCCCATCAATTTCCCCCTTTTTGATGATGACAAAATTTTATGATTAGTAAGCAGTTATATATGGTGACATAGAAGATGAGAGACCAGATGCCTAAAGAGTTCCCCCTGTCTATGTGCTTCCCCCTTAATCCTTGCCATCAGTTAACTCAATTATCCCGTTAACTTCACACTTTTGGCATCATAAAAAGGCACAAACAGTTAGAAAGCATAAATAAATCCAACAAAGCTAACTCATGCCCCTTATGTGCACACAACATGATAGAGAACAAAATAAAAAGGCAGAAAGGCAATAAAAAGAGCATAAGAAGACTGAATTCATTCATTAAAAAGATTTAAAACATAGAGAAGTCTTTTCTTGGGATAGCAAATACTTCATTTGGATTTTTTAAGGCGGGATCAGTCAGGTATTGTCCACATGCCAATCACAAAAAAAAACAAAAACAAAAACTGTTAACCACATCATCATCACAGAGAGATAAGGCAGACAAGGCCTAGGGGGCACTAGAGGAGGAAGGCTTGGAGAAGGAGGCAGTGAGAGTCCGGAGAACCAAGTCCTTGCGAGCATTGGCAGAGGACTGTTCCTCGAGTAGTTTCTCCTTTAGGTTCTCAACCTGTTGCCGCAGCTCAAAGTTCTCCTTAGTCAAGCGGGCAACTTCTTCATGTGAGGAGATATCAGAACCAGGTCCACCATCACTTGATTTGATTGAGCTTCTAGAATGGCAGTCTGAGCCTTCAGCCTCTTGATTACATCGTTGGAAGCATTCAACGCATTGATCAGCTGAGAGATGGTTGAAGTGCTGCCCCCAGCCTTCTCAAGACACTTACATTCCTCAAGGGTTGTCTTGGAAAATATTTGCTTGCGGGTCCCTACTTGGGGATTCTTAACTGAAACTTTGTAAAACTTAAAGACCCGAGTAAGTAGAAAACCATAGGGGAGCCCGTGATTTCCATCCTTGACATTTACAACCTTCTCCATGTGTTGAATCAGGAGAGTAGGTAGGTTGATTGGTTTGAACTGATCAAGGGCTTCCATCAAGATCAGATCAGCCTTGGAAGCAATGGAATGCCTCTCAACACGGGGAAGAAGGACCTTATTCACCAGTTCAAAAAGAAGCTGGTAAAGAGGTAGCATGGCCTTCTTATGAACCCGTTCCCCCTGCTGGACCGTCCCCAGCTTAACGATAGCTCTCCTAAAATTTCCCTCACAAGCATACTTTGCAAGATCCATTGAAGACAATATTGAGAACTGTTTCCAGAGCCTCATCATCAAACACAAAATCAACACCTTCCACCACAACACACACATGATCCTCAGCAGGGGTCCAAAAACTTCCATAAAACTCGCGCACAACATCCTCAAAGACTTGGGGCACACTCACAGTGAATAGGTGCTCCCATTTTTGAAACTCAACCATAACCATCTGCTGGCTCATTCCAGCCATTTCAAAAATCTCGAGGTCAAACATGTGACCCCACAACACTTGCTGATTCAGAACATTTTCCTTCCACTTTCCTTTGCTGCTTGATACAACTCTCTTAGAACCAGGTTCCCCCACGGTTTCCACTTCCCTTTTGCGTTTACCAGTCACTTGCACAGACTTCCCTTTGGCACTTGCTTCAGTCACAGGCTTCTTAACACTAGCTTCACCAACTTCTTTTTTCTTTGACTTGCCACCAATTTTTGGGGGTGACAGAGACGATTTTTTTTGTCCTTTAGAAGACACAGACTTCTTTCTCCCTACCAAGGAACTGGGTCCCTCAGCAGTTTCGTATTATACTTCAACTACAGGGATAACCTCATCCACCACTACTTTCTCTTCTTTCATCAATCTCTTCTTCTTCTTCTGCTTACTGCTCTCCTTACTTTTCTCAAGAGCCGAGTCAAAGGCTTCCTTCTTCTGCAACCTAGTAGATGGCCTCTTCACAGAAATTTCCAGAGTACTCACCCTCTGATTGAATTTAAAACGGGCACTCAACACCATGTAATCCTCACCATCTTCATTTATGGGCCCAGAGAACAAAGGGATGGATTCTATAGGAGGAGTGTAGAAGATTTGCTCTTGGGGGGTATTTGGAAGAGGAGAACCGGGTTCCTTACTAGGTTTGTCATGCATAAATTCATGGACAGGAGACTCAAATAAGACCATGGTCCCCTCATACTCTAGGAAGGAAGAAACGGCTCCCTAAGTTTCAGGAAGAGAAGAAGCCCCTTCAGAAGGAAGATTCTGAGAAGCGATGGCCATTATGTTTTCGGCCGCCTTTTTTTCTGGAGACTCCATGGGATTCGAGGAATTGAGAAAGGAGGAGTTAATATACTGGTCAGGGTCGTCCTCTGAGGCTTCAGATACTTGAGAAGCATCAGCAACTGGAGGTTCCTTTGGTGGTTCAGATGAGGATGGATGAGCAGTGGTTTCTTCAGAGATCAGAGGTTCCTTTGGTAGTTCAGATGAAGAGGAAGGAGAAAGGGGTGCTTTTATGACTGGAGGTTCCTTGGGTGTTTCTGATTTTGCTGGGAGTGAGGAGGATAAAGGAGTGGAGATGGCGACCTCTGGGAGAGAGGAGGTTTTATCCTCCGCTGAGACAGTGTTGGAATCAGAGATAGGGGGAGAGAGGGTTTTGTTTATAGTGACTATTTTTGACGGGTTTAGAAAAGCTTCAGAGATAGAGAAGTACTTTTACAGGAGAAGGAGAGACTGAGAGAAGATGTGTGAGGAGCGGTTAGGGATGAAGGAGTTTTATAGGAGAGTGGAGTAATGAGGGAGAAGAGGAGCACGTTTAGAAGGAGGTAGGAATTTTGGGAAAAGGGAACGTGTAGAGGGAGTTGAAAAGATGGAGTGATAGACGTGTTTACTGAAAAGGCGGACGATGTGGCAGCAGTAATTAATTTTGTTGCTTTTTAAAATGGTAGAGAATACACATAACGACTAAAGTCTGTAGTCATCATGTGTGTCTACCTACAACGGTATTGATGTGAGTTAGACTTCGTCAGAAAACACTTTAGCTATCTGTATCTGAGCGTGACTTTCATAGCCAAGGAGGGGAACCGGGTCCCTAATTAGGTCTCAGAAGCCCCAGTGCCATTCTATTTTTTTCAAAATGTTCCCTGCCCAGTGCCTTGGTAAATATATCTGCAATCTGATCTTCAGTGCATCAAAACTTCATGCAGATGTGCCCTTTTTCAACATTGTCTCTGAGGAAGTGATGTCTCACATCAATATGCTTAGTTCTCTTGTGTTGCACCAGATTCTTTTCCATGTTGAGAGCACTTGTGTTGTCACATAGAAGTGGTATGCTATCAATATACACTCCAAAGTCTTCCAGTTGTTGTTTGATCCACAGCAGCTGAGCACAGCAAGATGCAACTGCAACATATTCTGCTTCAGCTGTGGACAATGCCACTGAGTTTTGCTTCCTTGTTTCCCAAGAGATTAGGCAGGATCCGAGAAAGTGAGCCATCCCTGAAGTGCTCTTCCTGTTCACCAGATAACCTACATAGTCGGCGTCTGCATAACCAACAAGATTGAAATTATCACCTGAGGGATAATACAGGACCAGGTCCTGTGTGCCCTTGAGATAGCGTAGGATCCTTTTTGCAGCCATTAAATGGGACTCCTTGGGATTTGATTGAAATCTTGCACATAATTCCATACTGAACACAATGTCTGGCTACTTGCAGTGAGGTAGAGTAGAGAGCCAATGATTCCCCTGTACATTGTTTGATTTACAGGAGGTCCAGATTCATCCATGTCAAGTTTGGTAGCCACTGCAATGGGTGTATGAATCACCTTTGAATCTTCCATGTCAAACCTCTTGAGCATCTCCTTGATGTACTTCTGCTGACTAATACAAGTTCCCTTTGCGGATTGTTTCACTTGAAGACCCAGGAAGAAGTTCAGTTCCCCCATCATAATCATCTCAAACTCACTGCCCATAAGCATGGAAAATTACTTACATAGTGAGTCTGCTATAGCCTCAAAGATAATGTCATCCACATACACCTGGACAATAAGAAGGTTCCTTCCCCGTTTCTTTAGAAATGGGGTGTTGTCAATCTTTCCTCGAGTGAATCCATAATCCAGTAGAAACTTGGAAAGCCTCTCATACCTAGCTCTGGGAGCTTGCTTCAACCCATACAAGGCTTTGTCCAGTTTGAAGACATACTCTGGGTGAGCATGACTTTCAAACCCAGGAGGTTGCTTGACATACACTTCTTCCTTGAGATATCCATTCAAGAATGCACTTTTCATAACCACTTGGAATAAGGTGAATTCCATATGAGATGCAAAAGCAATGAGAATCCGAATGGCTTCCATGCGAGCAACATGGGCAAATGTTTCATCATAATCAATCCCTTCCTCTTGTTTGTAACCCTGAACAACGAGCCTTGCTTTGTTCCTAGTTGTTTACCCATTCTCATCCAGCTTGTTCCTGAATACCCACCTGGTTTCTATGATGGTTCTGTCTGATGGTCGAGGTATCGAGTGCCAAACTTTGTTTCTTTCAAACTGATGGAGCTCCTCCTACATAGAAATGATCCAATCCGCATCCTTCAAAGCTTCCTTGATATTTTTTTTGGTTCTATTTGGGATAGAAAGGCTGAAAAGGCTAGGGAGTTTCTGGTTTTGGATCTAGTTTGGATTCCGGAATCAAGAGGAGTGATTATGTTATCAAGAGGATGAGAGATTTTATGTTTCCAATTTGGGACCTGAATTTGATGTGTGGAGGAACTTGGTGGATCAAAGGAGTTTTCCTGCACATATTGTTCTGCTACCTATGGAGTACCTTTCCCAACATCTCCAACTCTTTCTTCAGCTTCTGTAGGAGAGATAGGGGTACCAGGTTCCTCCTATGAACCGGAGGAGGAGGCTGCATTGCCTTCACTCACCTCCTTGGTTTGATTCATCATGTCAGATTTTCCATTAGAGACATCAGATATCTCTTCAGGAACCAGGAGGTGGTTCATAGTCTTGATCATCACCAATTTTATCCTTATTTGAGGAGGGAGTTTCGTTGAAGAGCACATGAACACTCTCTTCTACAAATTGGATTTTTGATCATCACCATCCACGTAGTACACATTTTCAATTGGGTGCTCCAGAGACTTTCCAACTCTTCCAACACCGAGGATATATCCCTTCTTTTCGTTGCAAAAGGATACATCTCCTCCCTGCAGGGCTTTCAATGAGAGAAATTCCATAGTGTTTCCAATCATATGATTTGAGCATCCGCTGTCCATAATCCATTGTAGTCCAGTTCCTCTCACTGATCCCTGCACAATTAAATCAAGGGTTGGACTTAGGAACCCAAACAAGTTTGGGTCCCTTATAGTTAGGAAAGGGATGAATAAGTACTCTTCTAGTCCATGCAGGCAGAAATTGATATTTCTTGCTGGGACCTGGTCCCTGCTTGATGTTCCTCTTGCGAGTAAACATTTTGTTATTCTGAACTGACTGATCCCTGGCTGGGCAACTTTCCTTGAAGTGCCCGTTGTTTCCACAATGGGTACAAAGCCAATTGTCTGGGACCGTGACATACTTACTCTGAGAGTTTTAAGGAGTTTTCTCCTTTTGGAACCCGATCCCGTGCCTGTTTCCACTGTTATTGAAGTACATGGCAGTGACAACATCTGTTGACGAGGTCCAGTTTAGTGACTTTTTGAGATCAGATTTTAATTTACCCATCTCAGTTTGCAATTGCCTATTTTTCTCAATCTCACAACACAAACTTGTTTTGACATCATCAGTTCCTTTTCAAGCTTGATGTGTTTTTCACTAGCTACTTCTTTTCCTTTGTCCACTCCTGCGGTACCGGGTTCTAGTTGGAGTCCCTTTATAGTTTCCTCTAGGTCTGTGATCACAACTAGAAGATCATCTCTTTCTTGCTCAACTACATTAATCCTCTCACTCAGACTATTCTTTTCATTTCTCAGATTTTCAACTGTTTCTTTCAAGTCTACTACTACTACGGTTAGATCTTCTCTCTCATTTTCTACCTTTCTTGTTTTTCCTTCTACCACTTCCTTTTATTTCTCAAGGTTTTTTATGGTCTCTTTAAGGTACACAACCACCACCACTAGGTCATCTCTCTCTTTTTCAACGCTGTTGATTTTACACATTATAGATTCTTTCTCTCTTTCAAGATCACCTATGGTTTCTTTCAAATCTACCACATTCACCACTAGATCATCTCTAGTTTGTTCAACTTCTCCTAGTTCTGTGGTCAATGTGTCCTTTTCTTCAACTAAGCTGTAATAAATATCAATGAGAACATTTGACAATGATATTAATTTTGTATGGGAATAGGACTTCAGATTTCTCTGAACATCCCTGAAGTTTACCTCATCTTTGTCATCTTCTTCTTCGTCATCATATTGAGCCATGAGAGCAAACAATGAGTCACACTCCTTAGCCTTGTTTTCTACTTCCATCATGGATCTATTATCTTCTTCAGGTTCCTCTTCTGATTCTCTTGATGAATCTCCCCAAGCAGCAAGAGCCTGTTTCACAACATTGTCAGCTGCGCTTTTTCTGCTGAATCTTTTGTCAGGAACCTGGTTCCTCTTCACAGCTTTGTCAGTGTTGTGCTTGTAGGGCTCCTTCTTCAGGAGCGGGCAATCTTTTATGAAGTTTCCGGGCTTACCACACTTATAACACAGGTCATAGTTTCTAGGTCTGCTTGAGCTGCCTCTTCTTGGTATTCCCCCGTTCCTTCGAACCATCTTCTGAAATCTCTTGGTGATATAGGCCATGTCATTGTCCTCTTCGCTTGACTCATGCTTTTCAACTTGAAGAACTAGGTTCTTCTCCTTCTCAGGTTCTCTCCTTTCACTATCCTTCTTCCTTTTCATCTCATATGTTTTCAGATTTTCAATCAACTCATCCATTGTTAGAGTTTGCAAGTATTTTGCTTCAGTGATAGCATTTACTTTGCTTTCCCAGGAGCTAGGCAGAACAATCAGAATCTTTCGCACTAGCTTGTTTCTAGGAATGACTTCTTCTAATGAGTGAAGCTCACTAATGATGGAAGTAAATCTAGTATGCATATCCTGTATGGATTCATCGTCCCTTATCCTGAACAGTTCATACTTAGTAGTGAGCATGTCAATCTTGGACTGCTTCACTTGCGTCGTACCTTCATGTGCTGTTTGTAGGGTTTCCCAAATTTCTTTGGCTGATTGGAATGTTGAGACCTGTTGTACTCATCAGGTCCTATACCGCATACCGGGATTTTCTTTGCACGAAATTTCTTTTCCACTGCTTTCCTGTCAGCATCGTTGAAATCCTTCCTGGTCTTTGGCACCAGCAGACCTGCCTCTCCAACCTTATGCATAGGAACATGAGGACCATCACAGATGATGTCCCATAACTCAGAGTCTTTAGCCATTATGAAGTCATGCATACTGGTTTTCCACCACCCATAGTACTGATCGTTGAATCTAGGAGGTCGATATGTTGATTGTCCTTCTTCAAAGTTTGGGGGAGCAGCCATTATAGATCCTTTCTAGGTCTTAACCATTTAGAAAGTGCCTGCTCTGATACCAATTGATAGTTTTTATGAGTCCACCAAACTGTAGAGATACCTGGTCCTCTACTAGTTCCCACAGAGGAGTACACTAAGAAAGCAAGTAAAAGAGACAATGGATTTTTACGTGGAAAAATCCCACTCAAGGGGACAAAAACCACGACCTACACTTGTAGGATTTCAACTTCACTAACTTGTAATCTAAACTTTACAAGCCACTTTGTAATGAACTTCTTACAAAGACTTTAACACTCTAACTTGTAATCACTATTACAAGCCACTTTGTCACTCTCTAGTTACAAAGACTTTTCACTTGTGACTACACTAGTCACTACAGAAACACAAGAGGTTTATGTTGAGAGATTCCTAACACGATGCTTCTACAAAAACAAATAGGATACAATGAAAAAAAAATGCAAGATTACAAATCAACTAAGGACACTAATTACACAAGGTGAAACATGTCCGTCTTAGTGGAGTTGTCTTCTTGCTCTTGACACACTTGAGTCTTCAATGCTAGAGCCCTTCTTCAATGCTTGAGAGAATGTCTTTTGTAAATGCTCAAGTGAATGTTCTTGTTTGTCTTCAAACAAGATATTAAAGGCCTTGGCACATTCCAAGGAGGATGTCCCATATCTTGAGAGTACACTTCACAACCAATGGGAAGTGACTGCTGCACTGTTACTGCACTGTAGCGTGTACAGTTGCAGGCAGTCACTTTTCTGCCACAGCTTTTTACAGCTGTAGAGTTGACCTGTACTATCGTCTGGGAGTCTGTCAAGGGATCAGGTCCCTCAGCTGTTCCTTATAAGCTCAACAGTGCACTGTCCATAATTCCTTGAGTTAAAGCTGACTAATTGTGCTGGCCACAGATCAGGTTCTTCATATAAAAGTTTGTTAGATCATCAAATCAGAATATATTCCATCATTGTTGAAGCTAATGAAAAACAGATTGTTTATTTGTTCATTTATCTATTTTTGGTGGTAGAGCTGATACGGGATGTCTGGTTAATAAATTTAGTGAAAGTGCTTTGTCGTGAGAAATAAAATATTATGCATTACTCTGAATCCTTAACCTAAAGGATACTGAATATTGATTCCTACATTCCAACCTGGCTTTGTCCATGCTGATAGTCACCTCGATCCTGCTCCATTTTGAGTAGCATCTTCTAGTGCCATTGACAACACTGATTAGATGATGCATGCAAACTTCTCTATCGTTTTTATGATTTTCAATGGGTCATGTATGTGCTTTATGTGGCTCACAACAAAAAAGCTACGATATGATGTTTCAATTTGTCTACTGCGTAGTTCTTTCAGGTGAAATGCATTTTAGCTGCATTTAGATTTTCATTTTATGCCTTGTACAAGTGCCTTATTTACAGAGATATCTTAAGACACTCCTTTGGCACTGAATTTGAAAATGCTAATTTGTTGAATTTTGTGATGAGCATGGAATATATCACAACTTTTCTGCCAATGGAGTGGTTAAAACAAAGAATAGGACACTTGAAGATATGGCTAGGACTATGCTTCTTTCTAGTAAACTACCTCATAGCTTCTAGGCAGAAGCTATTAATACTGCATGCTATATCATAAATAGGTTCATGACTAGACCATTTGCAGAGAATACTCCCTATGAGTTACTTAAAGGGAGAAATCCCAATATATCCCACCTTAGGACTTTTGGTTGCAAGTGCTTGTGCACAATAATGGTAAAGACTCCCTAGGTAAGTTTGATCCCAGAACTGATGAGGGAGTATTCTTGGGATATTCTTCACATAGTAAGCCTTAGAAAGTCTATAACAAAAGAACTATCTGTGTTGAAGAAAGTGTGCATGCAGTTTTTGACGAAACTAACATTCTTTCTGAGAGACAGGAATAAGAGGATGAAGAAATTGGGCTGGTCAGAAACTCAGTCCAAACTGGAGCAACACTGGAGGAAGGAACACATTGATGGAACATGTTCATCCTGTTGGAATATTTGGGAGAGCAAGACAACTCACTAACACTCAAAACTCACTATAAGAGAGGCGGAGGAAGGATGGTTTTCATTCAACTTGACTTGACTTCAAATGGCTAGCATACATGAGTATTTATAGGAGAACTAATACATGTATATATCCTAACCTGCATGTGAATATACTAACTATGTCCACACAAGTTCACACCCTACATAAAGACATTCACACTTCTAATACATATATCTTTCCATCAAACTAATTCATGAACTAGTGTGAACAAGTCTAAACAAATGTGGACAAGTCTAGACAAATGTGGACACATGTAAACAATTCTAGACATATGTGGACAAATGTAAACTAATCTAAACAAGTTTAATATTTTTAACATCCCCCTTAAACTTGTTTCATCACTCCAAGAGTCATCCTCAACTTTTGAAAATATTCAGTCTTCAACGGCTTGGTGAAAATTATCCGCGATCTGATCCTGCGACTTCACATACTCAAGCTCCACAACTTTATTAGATATACAATTTCTAATAAAGTGATACCTTGTATCAATATTCTTGCTCCTTCATGGAATACTGGATTCTTGGCCAACTCTATAACCGACTTGTTGTCAACAAAAATCTTTGTAGCATCCTTTTACGGTTGGTGAAGTTCTACCAACAAACTCCTTAGCCAAATTGGATGACAAACATAAGAACATGCTGCTACATACTCCGTTTCACAAGTTGACAATGTCACAATTGTTTGTTTCTTAGAATTCCATGTAAATGCAGAATCTCCAAGAAAGTAGACTAACCCGGTAGTACTTTTTCTATCATCAATATCACCAGCCCAATCACTATCAAAATAGCCAACAAGCTTGAAGTCTTTAGCAACAAATCTTGCTTTATATCTCTCTACTTCTCCCTTCGAATTTTTCTTCAACTTGTACACCCATTTGACACCAATAATGCTTTTTTCCTTTTGGAAGTGTGGCCAAATCCCATATGTCATTTTTCTTGATAGCCTTGATTTCTTCATCCATTGCATCTCTCCATTTTGAATTTTGGGCAGCATCTTCATAAGCTAAGGGTTCACTATCCATCAACAAACAAAAGTGAGTTAAATTATACAAGTCATTTCTAACCAATTCTGTATTTTCATACAAGTCACCCAAGCTTCTAGTCTTGCGAGGCCTTTTACTTGAACTTGAACTTGATTTCTCCGATTCTTGAGCTTGTAGAGGAGGTGTTTAAGGTTGTGTAATAGGCTGCCCTGCATGTTCTTCTTCATCATCTTTAAAGAATGGAGTAAAATAGTAAATTTTCTCTTTTTTCTTTCATTCCCAGGCACTATCTTCATCAAACCCATTTTTTGGGTTATATAATTTATAACCTTTAGAACTTTAATCATATCCAATAAAGACATACCTCTCACTTTTATCATCAAGCTTGGATCTCTTCTCATCCGGCACATGTGCATATGCAATGCTCCCAAAAACTTGTAAGTGAGCAACTTTTGGTTTGAAACTACTCCAAGCCTCTTGAGGTGTCTTGCAACTAACACTTTTGGTGTGACATCGATTTGATAAGTACACCACACAAGTAACAGCTTCAGCCCAAAACTCCTTTGGCATATTTTTTCTTTTCAACATACTTCGGTTCTTCCTTTCTACGACGCCATTTTGCTGTGGTGATCTTGGAACCGTAAAAAAATGACGAATTCCATTCTTGTCACAAAAAGCCTTGAATTCTCCACCATTGTCGGACCGAAGTGACTTAATTTGATAGCTACTTTATTTTTCCACCATGCTCTTGAATTTTTTGAAACTTTCAAACACCTCCGATTTCACCTTCAAAAAATAAATCCAAGTTTTTCGAGAAAAATCATCAATGAAAAGTAAGAAGTAGTTACTTTTACCAAGTGAAGATGGTTTGATCAGTCTGCACACATCCATGTGAATCAACTTCAATGTACATCTTGCTCTAGTCAAAGACTCTTTAGGAAAGACTTTTCTTCCTTGCTTTCCAAGGAGACATCCTTCACAAAGCTGGTTAGGATGATCAATTATTGGCAGTCCATTGACCATGCTCTTTTTGCTCATCAACTTAGGCTATCAAAATTCAAATGACCAAATCTCATATGCCAAAGCCAAGATGAATCTTTGGCACATGATAGCAAACATCTTGGAACATCACATGGAAGATTCAAAACAAACATCTTATTATTAGCCATAGGAACCTTGGCTAACAATCTTCCTTTTTCATCTCTCATAAATAACTTTTTATCTTTCAAATTAATGTCATAATTTATTCTCCAAAAGTTGCCCCAAACTTAGAATATCACTTTTTATCCCCGGCACATACATAACATTAGAAATTAATTGATGACTTCCATCTTTCAAACGAATTAAAATCGTACCTTTTCCTTTGATTTTAACTCGTGAAGAGTCTCCAAAAGTGATGGTGCCACCATTCAACTCCTTAAACTCCACAAATAAATTCTTCTTTCCACAAATATGGCTACTTGCGCTAGAGTCAAGGTACCATTGGTTTTTTTCCTACACTTTCTTCTCCTTTGTGTGCGAGAAGTAAAGTGGCATCGTCATCTTCATTTTTCCTCTCCACAAAATTATTTTTCTCTTCCATATTATCTTTACACTCCCAATAAAAATGACCAAATTTGTGACAAGTGTAACATCCAATATTGGATTTGTCATACCTTCCTTGATTTTGCCTCCATCCTCTTCCTCTTCCACCTCTTCTTTGATTAGAGTCTTGGATTTTATTTTCTTTTGGTGGTTGACTACCACCTCTTCCTCGACCACGACCCCTTCCTTGTCCACGAGCTCTTTGTTGAAAGCTCGAGCCACGCATTTCATCTTTCTCCTTGAAAGACAGTTTTGCTTGCAACGCTTGTTCCACCGTTCCTTCTTTTGGTTTCTTCAACTTTTCCTCATGTGCTTGCAAAGAACCCGTAAGTTCTTCTATGGTCATGGTGTCCAAGTCTTTGGACTCTTCAATGGCAACAACAATATAATTAAACTTTGAATCAAGGGATCGTAGTATTTTTGCAACGAACCTATCATCTTGCAACTCTTTATCTTTTCATTTGATTGACAATAGCCAAAACTCTTGAAATATAATCCGAAACCGATTTGGATTCCTTCATATGAAACAATTCAAACGCTCCTCTTAAGTCTTGGAGACGAACTTTTTTCACTTTGTCCAAACCTTTAAAGGAGATTTGAAGAATGTCCCATGCTTCCTTGGAGGTTGACACATTTGCAACCTTCTCAAACATCTTGTCATCCAAACTTTGATGGATGAGAGTAAGTGCCTTTTGGTCCTTCTTCTTCATGGCAGCGTCATCTTCTTCTTCATCAACACCGGTCTCTACCGGATCCCAAACATCATAGGCACCAAGCAAGGCCTTCATCCGGATACACCAATTTTCATAGTTCTCTTTTGTGATCACGGGAACTTGGAATGGAGTACCATTATTGTTGGTCATTTCCATCCAAGTTTAGTTGTCTTTCAAACACACCGGCTTTGATACCAAATATTGGAATATTTAGGAGAGCAAGACAACTCACTAACACTAAAAAAATCACTATAAGAGAGGTGGAGGAAGGATGATTTTCATTCAACTTGACTTGACTTCAAATGGCTAGCATACATGAGTATTTATAGGATAACTAATACATTATTTAGCCTAACCTGCATGTGAATATACTAACTATGTCCACACAGTTCACACCCTACATAAAGACATTAACACTTCTAATACATGTATCTTACCATCAAAGTAATTCATGAACTGTTGGACTTTAAGCCATTGGGCTTTAAAGACAAGGAGTGTGAATTGGAAAATGGTGAGAAATAAAATGGAGGGAAATGAAAAATTTGAATCAAGTGAGCTTTGTCATGAACTTTGTACCACATTGGTGAAAGACACCTACACTTGTGTGTATAAATATAGGATCACTTCTTAGAACTCTTAAAAGGAGTTGAAGAGAATGAACCCTCACGCCGTCGTCGTCGCTCGGCTCGGCTTTGGATTTGGATTTGTCACATGATCGATAAGATTATTTTTTGGACAAAAGTTATTTAATTAATTATTTAAGAACTAATTAAGTGCCCACCAGTTCATTAACGAAATTAACTGGAATGTATAATCCAAAACGCTGAACGCTGCCTTTCCCTTCTAAACAGACACCTCTTCCTGAACAGGCATCACGCCTTTTCTGACAATTGCCTATAAATTCCGAGGCATGGCTTCCTTTTCACTCACGGAAAATAGCGATTTCCTTCTGAAAAGTACTGCATTCTACTTCGCAGACTCTCTCTCAAATTCATAAGTGTGATTTTGCTCCGTTCTTTGAGTTCGTTGGTATCCTGCAGTTTGTATTGCCACTGTTGCAGGAAGGTTTATTCCATTTCATCCTGGGAGGATTTAATCCATTACCTTGGCAACTTGTGAGGGGGTTAAAATTCCTTAAGGACGCACAAGGAAATTGTGGACTCGGAATATTTCTTATCGTTTACAGATTTTCTGTTTCTTCTAACAGTTTTCTAATTTCTGTTTTAACACAGTATCGCCAACAAGCTTAAGGAATTTTAATTTAATGTTTCTGTGTTGAAATTTATATTGAACTTTTATCTATATCTTGTATACTGGTTTGGAGACTAAAGCCTTTGTGCTTTCTACTCCAATAATTGTTCTGTCCGGTTTAAAGTATATCAAAACTTTACCGGAATAATAAACGTACGGGTTTGAAGTATATAAAAACTTCACCATTGTTACGTGTTGTATGTTTGGTTTGATATTCAGTTTGAAGATATCAAAACTTCACTGGTTTAACAAAGTTCTGTTTGTTTCCAACTCTATAGAAACATGACGAATGTAAACCAAACTAATGCAAATGCTGCTGGAACGGGTGCTTCATCGAGTGTTGCTGCTTCGTCAAGACCATCACATACAATGGCACCGGCAGAAAAACCCGGGAAATTTTTCGGTACAGACTTCAAACGTTGGTAGATGAAGATGCTATTCTATCTAACTACACTAAGCCTGCAACGATACATCAAGGAGGATGTTCCAGTCGTGGGAGAAGATACTCCTGAGGCTAAACGATTTGTGGTAATTGAAGCATGGAAACACTCTGATTTCCTATGGAGAAACTACATTTTAAGTTGTTTGGAGGATGGCTTGTATAATGTTTATAGTATCATAGAAACTTCAAAGAGTTATGGAACGATCTTGAGGAAAAGTACAAGACCGAGGATGCTGGACTTAAGAAATTCGTTGCTGCAAAATTTTTGGAGTTTAAGATGATTGACACTAGGTCGGTCATCACTCAAGTCCAAGAATTACAAGTCATCGTGCATGACCTCCTTGCTGAAGGTATGACCCGAGTCAATAATTTTATTAATAATATTAATAGTGTTATTAATTATAAATTTGTTNCTAAGGATAGAAGAAGACAACAAAAATGCTGAAAAGAAGTCACGTGGCAACTCAACAATAATGAGAGCTAACATTGTTGAGGAAGCACCGAGAAATAAAAAGAAAAGAAAGAAGGCATCTGGACCAAAGAATTACCCGAACAAGAAGAAGTTCAAAGGTAGTTGTCACAACTGTGGAAAGTCCGGGCATAAGGCCATAGATTTCCGTGCTCCAAAGAAAGAGTCACAAAAGAAGAAGAATCAAGCAAATGTGGTAGAAGTGGAGGACTTGTGTGCCGTGTTGTCTGAATGCAACTTGGTAGGAAATACGAGAGAGTGGTGGATTGATTCTGGAGCCACCCACCATATTTTTGCAAACGAGGAACTATTTTCTTCTTATGCTCCCGCATGACCCGACCAAACTCTTTTCATGGGAAATTCAT